>LPNX010216570.1:195834-221461 GCA_001517045.1 Pseudotsuga menziesii | reverse complement strand
TATTATTTTATTATTTTAACCATTATTTTATTATTTTAACTATTATTTTATTATTTTCCTTAGGAGGCCCATTTTAGACCCCAAAATTCCTCTAATGTTCGCATCAGTTCTTTGTATATATTTACATTTTTTAGATTTTAGTATGGTAATATTATTTAAAATGGTTTTGAGTTCTTCTCGAAATGTTGCTTATCCCATGTTTTGATCCTATATATCAGATGGCCTTCTATGGTTTCGATAATGGTGCTTGTAGTCATACCCTGAATCTTGCTTCACTCACCTGGGTGTTGTATTCTCAAGCTCATGACCTAGTTAGTTCAAGAGTGGTTTGTATAGGTCCAACCATCAATTTAATATCACCAACTATCATGCAGTGATAGGTTTGTTAACTGAAGTTGTGACTCGTTACATTAATCATTTGGTAGTTTTTATGGACTCTCAGCTAGTGGTTTCTCATATGCCATTCGAAACTCGGTGTTTCTTCGATTGTTTCGAACGGTACGCCTGTCATAAAGGCCATTTGCATCTATTACTTATCAACATATGTTGAGATCTTGTAACACATTTGCATATTCACTTTCCAATTATATGTTAGATTGGTATATTGCTCATTCATGACATTGATAAGTAAAATTACATAGTCCATTGTAAATAAGTAGTAAAAAGACACAAAACTCATGTGATAAAAGCATGCTAATGTGTCTCAGCTTTTCCCCTTTTGTGGTGATAAACTTTTATAAAAGATAATTACCTAAATATATACAAATCCATTAAGAATTATATAATGGTGTAATGAAACAAGAGTTTTCATTGTGAATGACCTTTTATATGGTATTTTTTCTCATTAAAAATATCATTTTTATCTTATTTATTTAATTTTGTTTAAAGGTCATTTATTATTATTCTAGCATCTCATAAGTAATCACAAAACCGCAACCCCCCATATCTATATTCATTTTTTTTAATTCCAATTTTTTTGAACTAGTTTTTTAGAGACACTTTTAAGATTGTTCTACCAATTTTAAAATTTTATTTTATGAGATATATAATTATTATAAAATTATTAATATAAATAATAAGTTTTATGTGTATGTAAAAGCATGATGCAAAAAACTATCATTTTAAAACTTCAAAATCAATGTTTTTTTATATTAATACGAAAATAATACACAACTCATTGTTAAAAAAAAAAAAAAAATTAATCAAATACATTTTTTAAAATATTTTTTTTTTTTAATACATTTATAATAACATAATACATTTATCTTATCGCAAAGTGAGACACATTACCATGCTTTTAATATAGCATTCCATTATTAAAAATAGGTAGGCCTCCAATCGATAGGTCTATGTGTGTGTGTGTATTAAAAAGTGTTTTTACAAAAAAATATGGTCTCGAGACCCCGACTGAAGCACGTTGGCTTTTAAGACTACAAAATGACAAAAAACACTGAAGCTAGGTAAATTTCAGTTTGTACATCATGTGAAACCCTAGTGGTGCTCATGGTAGAACATGATGCCTCTTACCACTATGCGTGGAAAGCATCCAAAATGAACTAATACTCATGCGGTATGCCTCTCATACCTCCTAGGGAGGTTATCCATTGATATTTTTGGTATATCCAATGTAAATAGGTTGAGGTTCTCCTCCAGCTCTGTCATCTCATCGTCTTCGCGGTGTACAAGGAGGGCCCCCACTCTCATGTCTATGGGAGATGAACCCCAGTTCGTGCCAATACCACATTTGCATGAGAAAAAATAGGTCTCGTTAAAATACATAAAAATCATAAAATAAAAAATATTAAACATGCATTGCTTAGTGTTTCACTCACCAATGTCACCCCAATGATCATCTACTGGTAGGTCCAAGTCTAGAAATCCCTTGAAGTTGGTACCCGTGTATGGATAGTCCTCGATCATAAGGAGTTGGTCATCGAGCCATTAAAAGAATGTGGCCCTGTACTTGACCTTGGATCCACCTCCTCGATGGCGGGCCATAACCTCCACCCATCACAACATGTGTGGATCTCTTTCCCTCAACTCAGTGAAGGGAACCTATGGCCTCAAGTTTGGTACTCTTGAAGAAGAAGAATGACACTAGGATAGTGCCATAACCAAATTGTTACAACTCCCCCTCCCGACACTTGGTAAGTTGCTCCATGAAGATAACAAATAGGGATTCTGACTAGTTGAAGACCATAGGTTCCATTTCCTCCAAGGCATAGAGAATGTGTGCACGGGATGCCTGGTGATCCCCTTATCTCCCCTAGATGCGCTGCATAGTGTACAATACCGTGAGAAGAGGAAAATCCATGAAATGCTTGATGGGTATCTTCTTTTCTCACATTTGTGTTCCTGGAAAGAAATCGTGATCAATAAGACCCTGTGTGGTGATTTCCCCACCACAAGGACCATTCAATTACATGTGCAATCCTCGCTTGGACAATCCCATGAGTAAGTATATGTCCTTTACTTCCATTGTTAGAATGTGAGCCCCTACCTCAAAATATTGTTTCTTGGGATTCCACATCCTGATAATATACTCTAAAAGTATCACTTGTGACCTCATGCTAGGAATATTGAAGAATTTCAATATCCCACATCCACGTAGAGCAGCCACAGTCCCAGCATCATTCCCACCTCTAATGTCATTGAGCTCGTGCTCTCCTTCCTTCCAAATAATCTGTTGAAACTATCATGCCGAAAATTTTAAACAGAGTAGTAGTATATAGTTGCACCCATTGAAAATACTCCTAGTTATTTTTCGGCCTATTTTTGCAACGTTCTAAGGAAACTTGGGACAACACCCTTTCTGTGTTATGACAGAGTGGTGCCATCGCTTTTTTCTATAGGAAAAAACATAGTGTCACCTTGGAACCACCCTCCCATTAGGGAAATGCCCAAAAAACCCTAAATAATGCAAGAAATTAGAAAAGGAAACCATGAAAAGATTAGGAATGAGCTTAGGTTTTACCTGGATCTAACGGTTCTAGAAATGGTTGACTAGCGGCTTTACAATCCTTGTTTGAAAGCTGCACCCAAAATGACCTAAATTGCTCTCCAAGTGGTAAAAATACAAATGGAAAGCATTATTTTACTATTTCTTATGTTTTATTTACTTCTTTAGGGTTTTATTTTGATTATTTTAATTATTTCATTAAAATTTCCCCCTAAATGGTGAATTAAAGAATAGTTTTATTTTTTATTTTTTAAGAGTTTAATGGTCATTTTTAAGTTTGCATGGTAGGGAGAATCAAATTTTTTGGATATGAATGAATATATTTTTGAATTTTTCATCAACATACAAAACATAAAAAAGCTTTTGAGGGTTGTTTTCAAAACCTTGTCCATGATCATTAAACCTAGCACTAAATTTCTGAGTCAAATTTTACTTCTTTTTCATGATCGTTAAACTCATTTTCATGAAAGAAACTTTAATGGAGTCTTCTTTAAGCTCTTTTCAGACTTCTAAAATGTGAAAATATTGCCGAGTGAGCTTTTCTTTTTCACGCTTGTAAAATGACCTGAAGAGTCATTCGGTTCGGATCGACTAAAATACAAAAACTTAATACTCTAGTTATTGACTAGAAGAGTTCTCTAAGGTATTATTTTATACCTTTTTAGGCCTCGAGGACTAAATCATACGAAAAAGGACACTTTGGAGTCTTCTTCCATTTCGTTCAAACTCTCTAAACATGAGCAATGTCAAGGTTACTTTCAATTGACTCGTTAAATTATACACTAAGACACAGAGTCTAGGAATGAACGCCTCCCTTCTCAAATTTGTAAAACATGCGATAATGGACTTATCACATGATAAGCTACAATGAGTGTACATGAAGTACGTGAAGTATCGAAAGGGGCCTTCTCATATACCACTAAGTAAGTGAAGTACCTTTCGATATACCTCAAGGGTGCGTGAAAGGACATTTGATATACCAGTAGTACGTGGAAGAACCGCAAGTTATCAAGGATGCAGTGCAGGAAAACAATGATAGATCCTATGTTTTAAGACGCTGGAACATGTCTCTATCCTAAATTACTAAAAATTTTAAGCTAAGTTACCGTTGATTTTATCTTGATGGTTAGTGAATGTTTGTGAAAGGTGGATCTAGATGAAAAGTCAAAATCTATATGCAATGCAACTCTTCTCTTCAATGAATACTAACTGGAGCAAGGGAGAAACATTTCTTCTTAAAAAACAAAAGATGCCATGTCACATTCAATGATTCATTATTCAAGATCTTTAAAAATTTTCCAAACACACAAGAATTTTTACCATTAAGACTACAAGATCTCTGAAAATAGAAAGTAATAAGAACTTTTAATGCCTAAAAATCTATGCTTTCTCAATCAAAATCCCAAAAAACTATTTTTCTAACTACTCAGGAAAACCAAGAGAAATCAAAACAAAAACAAGCCAACAATCTTCTTTTGTTTTTCAATATGATTCAAAAAAGAAAGAACACTAAACAACTATACTTAAATAATTGTAAAGAAGCTATAGAGATTATTTTCTAATAAATCTACAATCACTTTTAGAGAATGAATCAAGCAAACCGTGTATCCAAAACTACAAATCATACATAATTTCTTCAATTACAAATTCCCTATTGATGAAAATTTCTAGATTTGAACTCAAGAAGAGTGATCAGCTTACTAGACTATCAGACTCAGCAAGAAGACAGTAAGAAAATCGAACAACAACACAAGAGAAACAAAAAATGCCAAAGCACAAGCTTCAAAATAGTGAATTCCCTACCTCGATGCACGGTGTAAGACTGCACCAGAGTGTGAGAAGAATGTCAGTGCACTGTGTACAGTGGGTATAGGAGCCCATGACACACTATGTAGCCAGCAAAAGAGTGGCAGCGAAATTGTTTGTCAGAGTGTAGAATGCGCCAGGGTAAGGTCAGCACTCTGTCAAGTCTACCTAGGAGCACCGATGGATCTAGAGATGTAAAAAGGCCATTCACATGTCAAAGAAACCAATAATGGATTGAGCTTGACTGATATGGAAGTAAAAAAAACTTCACAAGAGGAAATTGAAAGGATGGTAAGGTGGATGACTCACCTTAACAACTCAGATGAGTTAAGAAAACAAGAATAATAAGTTTATGAGCAAGAGTGGTGCAAGAGTGTTACCAAAACTCTAAAATCTGACTGGATCTATTCCAAATCTGATCATATCTATCCTAGATTCGACTAGATATGTCCCTAGTATGGTCGCCAATTTTGTTTGTTGGAATACTTCAACTAGTGCAGACGCCACTTGTTCCTCTAGCATATATGGTACAATTCTAGAACAAAAGGTCACAACAACATATCCTTTCCCTTGATAAATGATCTACTTGAATTAATAACTCTTTTACCTAAGACCTGAAAGCTTTTGTCTTTGTTCCACTCATCTTGATGCGATCTACTACACTGCAAAGAAACATCAAAGACAAGACACGGTATAAGAGTAAGAAGATAGATCAACAAATCTATATTAGTGATCAACGTATCTAATAATAAATGATAGATATTCACACAAATCATATATGGGAAAGGGAAACACTTTGGTATTAATACAATGAAAAGAGAAAGCTATAACCAAAGCCTTGATGTCAATAGATTTATCTCCACAAGGTCTTTGACACACTCACACAAGATCTTCATTCACAACACTCTCTCAACTTTGCCTCAATACCAGACTTCAATCCAATAGGATAAGGATGCTCTTCTTGTTCCCCTCGCATGGTCTATGAAGCCCTCTTTTATAGGCCAAGGGAGGCTCATATGAGATGAGATATTTTGGGGATAGGATAGGGAATGATCCTTATGGGCTAGGAGGTCGAGTGCCAGCTATACCCAATAGATAGGATCATTTTCAACAAGAGCTTTCACACGGAAGCTTCTCGAAACTGAGTCTTTTTTCCTTTTAAATCTTGTTGGCACTCCTTGCAGTGAGGGTATGTGCGCCGACTCACTTTGCAATAAAGGAAAAGGTGCCAATGGAATCTATTTTCAATGAGTAAGCTGAGCCATCCCATCATGGCGCTCTATCATGGAACGAAAGGTGTGTGAGCGAGTCTAAGAGTGGGAAAAGAGGGTCCAAAAGAGTTCTTGTCTTGTTGCTTTGAGGGATTTGAAGCATTAGTGTATATTTTAGGTACTACAGAGTTAATATGAAGAAGCCAAAGCACAGTTGGTTCAACCTTGGGCGTAGAAGAAGATTTAAAAGAAGAAAACTTGATTAAATTTTTAGATGAATGTTTTTGAACAATTTTGTTGCGTTTGTAATCCTAGCTAAGACTTAGACTAGCAACGATTTATGTTTGAATTTTTTTGAGTTGTATGCCCATTAAGGCATTGTGTCTTGCAAGTTGTAGCTCTAAGTGTGGTTATTGAGATTATGGAGGAGTGTTGGAAGGTAATTCCAATAGGCACATCATCCCTTTTATGTGAAGTCACATAAACCTTTAGAATTGTTAGTTTGTAGAGGAAATGTGATTTAATGTTGAGTAGCTTCTTCAAGAAGACATTCCACCAAAGCCGCTAGACATCTTGATCATTCGAGATAGTTCACCATTTGTATAAGTGTTTTGTTCACGGTTAATAGAGGCATTACACTTCCTGGATATTTTCCTGTTTGTATTCCGCTCTGCAAATTTCTTTAGCATCCTATGGGTATTAGCATGGAAATACAGTTATAAGGTCTCTGATATGTAACCATTTATAAGATAATAATGTTCAATGAAAGAATCTTACTCTAAAATCCTTTGTAACAACAACGCAATTAGAATTACCTCGCTGAAACATAATGATTCATTTAGAAAAGCTTGGTGTCCATCGATTAAACACCATTTCCCCTTGGCTTCGAAGAGGAACCATCCTTTGTTTATGCATGATCTAACTTATACTCAGAACAATCAATCCATATTTACATATTTCGATATAAATTGTTGGCCCTGATTTGAAAAATACGATAAACAATATTACAAAGCAATGTTGTGAAACCCCACTCAAGTGTAGGAAAAATATAAAAAATAAAAAGTAGATAGAAACCCTCATTGAAAGGGAACAAACAAAAGGAAAAAAAAAATCAACAAAAAGACAAAAGTTATGTACAACTTTTTAAATTAGCTTCTACAAAGTTTCCATGAAAATTAAGGTTACAATTTTATTATTTTTTGTCAATTTATTTAATTTTAATCTAGACATTGAAATAAATATGAAAAAAACTAAGCCTATTGTATTGCATAATTAAGATAAATAAAATAAATATAAAAAATAAAAAACCTAAAACTTTAGAAAGTTGATTACAACTTTAGACATTTTGGGAACTAATAATTCATTGTAAATAAGTCTTTTTAATAAAGTATTGCATTATAAATAAAAAGCGTCGTAATCACTTTGATTGGTCTAACAGGCACAACGCTAACACCTCTAAATAAGTCGGGAATGAATACTGAATAAGGCATGTAAGAACTATCGAGGACTAACATAAATACAACCACATTTAACAAAAAGAAAAAATAATAATAACATAAATATGAGTATTCGTGAGGCGTAGAACCTTTAGTACAACTTTAACACAACTAGATAGACGTGTAAAACAAGACAGGGTGGCCAACTAAGATTCAGACCAACCCTAAGTGTTCATATTCTTACCGGTCCTTCCAAACAACCAATGTTTGGTTTCCATCCATAGCCCAATTCAATGAAGCGTGGGATCACTGAAATCAAAGTATTACTATTGTTGTTATGTAGATTTGAAGTGTCCTCAAGAATGAGATATTGAGAATCAATCAATCAGAATCGTAAGCCTAGTACTTCTTACTCAGATCATAATCATTGAGAATCTAGAAATCAGAATCGTAAACCTAGCATTTCTTGTTTAGATCATAATCATAGTATTCCTTATTGAAATTCAACTTCCATCTCAAGAGGTGACTGTTGGTTCTTTGAAATCAGAATCAAAATCATAACACCTCTGATTCAAATTCAATTTCCATGTCAATAGGAGATTGTTGGACCTTTGAAATCAAGGCTTTTAGAGTAGACTGTTGGTTCCTTCAAATCAAAATCAAAATCATAACACCTCTGATTCAAATTCATCTTCCATCTCAATAGGAGATTGTTGGATCTTTGAAATCAAGGCTTTTATATTGTTTTTATCAGATTTAAAGGTGACATGTTTACCCTCTTGCGTGCTTGCAACTTTTATAAACTTAAAATGTCATTATTTTTTTAATGGAAGTCGGCACAGTCATTTTGGGTTTCACACATTTTTTACAAGGGTTAAGAGATACTTTATAATGATATATTAAATTGTAATTTAATTATGTTTATATTTGATATTCGGGGTTTTTCATCTATGGATGAGAATGAGACAAGTGACTGTGGTAGCTCTAGACTGGTTGCGTTGGAGAGGTGCATTCTACAGTCCACTAGGAGAGAGATGTGTAACTCTTTCCATACTCTTCTTAGAGTTTGACATTTATAAACAATAACATTTCCACTTTAAAAAAAGTTTACACTTTGAGATATTTAATCCCTTTCTATACTTAATAGATCCTTTTAGATACATCTATATGCTGGTAGCTAACCAATGATAATACTTACTAACTACAAAAATATGAAATAAAAAAATATATATATAACCATGTAGTTATACATGGATAACTAACAGTTATGGGTGTGCTAATAATATTTTGCGAGGCTCACCGGTTTGGGTTAACTCAGTACTGCAACTCAAACAAAAATAGATAAACGTGTGAAGCAATACAACCTGGGATAAGTAGAACTAAACCTACCCTCCCTATGCACGTTCTTACCGGTCGTTCAAATTCAATTTCATTGTTGTAGGGAAAACACTGTCATCATAAAGGCCTATATAAAGTAGCCATGGCGTTCTTTTAACACCACACCCAGTATTTCGCAGAGGGTTTCTTTGCTCGAAGAGTGAAATGGAAGCCAAATACATTATTGCCATGTTTTTCCTTGTTAGCGTGTCACCCGTTCACGGTGTCTATGCAGGTGATCTGCCAACGCCAGTGGACGGGCTTTCCTGGACATTTTACAATGACAGCTGCCCCAACTTGGAGTCAATAGTGAAATCTACTCTCCAACCGCTGCTGATACAAAATATCACTCAAGCACCAGGGTTGCTCAGACTCCTTTTCCACGATTGCTTCGTGCAGGTGACTTCTATGTGTTCCCTCCACTCTTTCTCTCTGTTTTTTTTTAAGATTTTGTTCATGATGATCCGGTTTAATTTCGTGTAAAAATATTCTTTCAAATCACTCGTCACCTTTCCCCTAATAAGAGCATATTCATATTAACAGTGTTTCATTTTCTGTCAGGGTTGCGACGCCTCGATCTTGCTAAACGGAACATCTAGTGACCCGAGCGAACAGCAGGCGACTCCAAACCTCACACTCAGAGCGGCGGCGTTCGACATTATCAACAAAATCAAAGAAGCAGTAGAAGCCAACTGCAGCGGAGTAGTTTCTTGCGCTGACATCCTTGCTTTAGCAGCTTCTTACGCAGTATTTGTGGTGCGCATTTAAACTCGAAGCCCCATTGAATCTCTTATGTATTGATATAGACCCTTAATTAAACCAAACTGGTACTTGGTATCTATTCTTAGTAGTATAGATCATCTTACTCTTCATTGGACTGAGAAAAGCCAGGTATCTTTCACGTTGTTGTTTTAAACTAAAACTGTAAGTATTAGTATAGTTTTTTGCATCAACAAGAACCGCGAAAAAAAGTGTCGTCTAACTATTAACATGATTTGTTTTCATCGGTTCAGGAGATGTGAACTAACAATAGTTGTGTTTTTTAAATTGGCACAAATAGGCCGGAGGACCGGAATTTCTAGTACCACTCGGGCGTAGAGACAGCTTAACCTTTGCTAATCAAACAGTCACCGTAGACAACATACCTAGTCCGGATTCAAATGTGACAGTATTGATGACCCTCTTTACTGAAAAGGGTTTCGATCATTTCACGGATCTTGTGGCTCTCTCGGGTCAGTTTTCAATGCTAAAAGACAATGATTTAAACAAAATTATAGGTCAATCCATTTCTTGATCATTTAATTCTGGTGGACAATGGATGTATGAACATTCAGGTGCGCACACATTCGGGCTCGGTCACTGCGTGTCGTTCGTGGACAGGCTTTATCCAACGCAGGATCCCACACTCAACGCTACCTTCGCAGAGGAACTTGAGGTCACATGTCCCACAAACAGCACCGTGAACAGCACAAACTTAGACATACGCACTCCAAATATATTCGACAAAAAGTACTACGTTAATCTGCAGAACGGAGAAGGACTCTTTACGTCCGACCAGGATCTCTACAGCGACTCCCGCACGCAACACATTGTTAACGGCTATGCGCTGAAGCAGGGCGCCTTCTTTCAGGATTTTGCGGTGAGTATGCTTAAAATGGTTCAGCTCGATGTGCTCACTGGAAGCGAAGGAGAGATTCGAAAAAACTGCGCAGTTCGCAATACTAATGACTCCTCCTCACCATACTCCATCACAGATATTGCGGGGACATCATTATCGTCCTTTTAATACTATATGATTGTGTGATCCGTCATTGTCCGTCAGTTCTGGTTCCGATTGGGACCGGGTTTGCATGATATATTAGGAAAGGATCAAATAATACGGAGGTGGGAAGCTGGTGAAGCGGAAGCCTGCCATATAAGTTCCTAATAACTGCTATAATTATATATTGATTTACTATATGTCTAGAAGTGGGAAGCTGGTGAAGGCTACCATATAAGTTCAGTTGTCCGTTGATATCGACTCTGAGCTCATGAGCACTTCATAATTGCACTTCATAATCATATATATATATATAAATGGCATTTGACTGTAAACATTTTCTAATAAAGTATAATTATGTGTTTCTGTATATTTAGAAATCAATTAAAATTTTAGGACATTTAGTGTGGATTTGTTCTATGCATTTTTTTCTATTGTTCGAGTCCTCTGGCATGCATTATTGGAATTCCGAGGGGAGGGGAGAGATTACAGCATAACATATATGAGGTAAGTGATGTTCCCATTTAATATTTATGGGGAGGGGGAGGGGTTACAACATAACATATGTGAGGTAAGTGATGTTCTTATTTAATAATAATTATGTTATTTGATAAATATATGGTTTAATTTTGATAGTTTCTATTATTAGAAAAATGTTCAACACTAAATAATAGAAAATAATAGAGAAATGTTATAACACATTAGGAAGTGATATAATACATTATGGAAGAGAGATTCTATCTATTATGGAAGTGATATAACAGATTATGGAAGAGAGATTCCTATACATAGAATTTAAAAAAAAAAAATACTTGTTATTAGTAATATATGCAATGCAATTTTATAATTTAATATTAGTATAACTATTTAACTTGTGGGTGGTGGAGGTTGATAGGCCACCTAAACTTCAAAATAAATTTAAAGGGAATAAACAAAATGTTTGGTAAGCATAGGAAATTAAAGCTTGACTAAGTAAGCTTAATTTATAATTCACTGAAATTTTGTGTTTCATAATAGTATTTGTTTTTTGTTTTTTCATTATAGTTTTTATTTATTTTTATTAAATAGTATTTGTTTTATGTTTATATAATTAATTAGTTTAATGTTTATGTTATACCATAAATAGATAACTATCACGATATTTTAATTAGTTTAGTGTTTATCTTTGCACCTATCTACATTTATCTCGTAGTTCAAAATTCATTTAGGCATAAAAATATAAAACAACCATAAAATGAATCCTCCTTCTTACACTAGGGTGAATCTTGTTGATTTTCTCAATAAAAATTAAAATCACAAACAATATTTAAATGTTTATCAATACAATGAAAACATTTAATACATATTTTAAAATAAATAATAATAAATTATAATTATAAAACTTTGATTTTTAAATATTTAATAAAACTAAATTTAAAATAAATCCTTAATAATCATGTAACAAAGTTAAAACCTGTGAAAATATTTATTAAATAATCAATGAAAATAATTAAGATGTTGTGAACCTCACAATAATGCTCATTATTGTTGTCAATCCCAAATAATGTGCTAGGGAGGGTAACACTCATTCCCCCAACCACTCATGCCCTAAAATTGTAGCTTGGGTGATTCACAAGAATGAGTGTTACCCTCTCCACTCATGTTCAATTACAAGAAAAATGACATTTTAAAAAAGTGACTTGAGAAAAGATAGCAAACAAAACAACAATTTGCATAATTACTTTCCTGTTATATTCTATATTTTATTTTGGTTTTGACTTTTTGATTTTATCATTTTTGAGTCTTCAAAACTATTATTTAAATAAAATAAAATAATAATATTTTTACTTGTAATCTAGTGAAAGTAACCTTCATCACTATCAAAGTGATAATTAACTAATACATAGGATTCATCACTATCAAAGTGATAATTAATTAATACATAAGATTATAATTGAACTCCATAAATCAAATATCATATGATTATGATTAGACTCCATAAATCAAATATTTTATGACTAGACACCATAAATCAAATATTTTAAAAATCATAGATTAAAACAACCAATATATTTATATACTATAAGATATAAGATGGGAAAACCATATAGATTTGTGTGAAATCTTTTGACAAATTGACTTTTGAGTGAAATCCTTTTACTACCTCGAGTGATATAGATTTTAGTGGATGGATTATTTTGTAATGTATAAATATTTTAAATAAAATAAAAACTTGGTTTGATTTATTATGTTATAAATTAAAATTTTGTATTATTTTTATATTTTTATAAAAAAAAAATGATGTTTTTATATATTTTTATTTTCATTGTATTAAAAAAACTTCATATTTAGTTTGAATATTTAAATTTTCAAATATTAAATATTATGCATTATAATATGTATAATACTTAGTTTATATATTTAAAATTTTAAGAAAAATCATATATAACTAATGTATATTTTAGTTTATTTAAAATTTGTATTGGTTTTGGAGTAGGACTTAAAATTATTTTTATTTGGTTAAGAGTTCATTTTCTGTCCTAAATAAATATGGTAGAAATAAATGTCTAACCTCTTAAGGACCACTAGTGGTTCATTTTAGGTGGTGTAGTTTTTTTTGAATGATAGCAATGAGTCAACATTTATGGATAGCAAATAGAAAGTGTTGTCATCATTGTGAATTGACTTATGTTATGTTTTACCACCTTCAAAAAATATGCTTAATAGTTGTCTCTATAATAGCTTAAGATGTTTAAGTGAACATTCCTTTATGGCCAAAGGATAATGTTTCATCCTTATAAATTATCAAAGATTCGTGACCCATTTACACTACTACCAAATTCCTCCTAATAAACCCCATATACTTACTAGAAGACCAAATATTCTCTAAAAAAAAATTATTTGGTGATTGAGGCCTTCTTGATGGCCCTCGAGCCCTAGAAAGTTCTTTTTTGACATAAGCCATATAGGCTTGAAAATCCATCCACAATGTTAAATACCTCTTGATGGAATCCATATACATAGTAAGAGAGAAAATATTTTGTGTGATGTTTTGAGGCCTCATTCATGGATTCTCAATGCCACACATACCCACGCTTAGAGGAGGTATGAGATGTCACACAAGGCCTTTAAACCCTATGATTTTTTCTCCCCTATTTATTCCCAAGGTGTAGAGAATTATACTTAGTTCTCAAATCATATTAATGGATCTCATATTTCCACTTATAGGATCTAGAACCCTTGTATAGGTCATTTTTGGTAATTTAAGGCAATATTAATGACCATTGATCCCTATAAGATTTCTTTATAAATTAAGGAATTAGATCCTTCCCTAACCATGTATACGGCTTTGAGATGCATACATGGATATGAAACCTATTAATGTATTTAATATACACCATTGAAATAAAAACACTCCCTAAATAGGTCCTATGTGGTGGTTTCCAACCTTCTTCCCAACCCTTCATCCTTAGGTGTGTATGTTTAGGGACTATGTCCTAGGTTTTCCACATTTACCTTATTTGGATGCATGGGGATTAAAACCTCCCAATGGTGATCCTATTACCATTTATAGGACATGTATTCCTAGTAGAGGTGATGTATTTTGGTTTGAGAACTTGATCATGGCCCTCAAGCCCTAGAAGCTTCCTTTAGAGCCTAAGTCCAAAGTTTCATTCTTTGACAAATTATATATCCTGAGATATAGGTTTGGTTCTCCAAACATCCAAAAAATGTATATATCCCCACCTATAAGCTAAATATTCCTTATATAGGTGTTCCTAGTGGTCTACAAACTAATTCATAATCCTTGTGTCCTCAAAGCTACCTATAGGACCTAAGTGTTGGGTCTATTCTTGTAACAATATGTATGCCCTTGAGACCCATACTTGGTGTTCAAAACCTCCTAATTATGTTTGAATATGCTCATATGGATGCCACGGGGACTTCACTTAGTGAACCTCTCACATAGCACGTGCGATCGTGGGATATTAAAGAATACCCTTAATTTCAAGAGATATTGACCCAAACTCCTTTTGTTGAAACCCCCTCCCAATACTTAAAACCTCCTCCCCACCCCTTTTTATACCTCAATCCTTATAAACCACCCTACCCACCCCCACCTTAAATCCCTCATCCCCCCAATACCTGTAATATATTGGTTCGATTTTTTATAATTTTAAAACCCACAATATGAACTAACGTGATAGGATATTGGCCAACAAGTGAATTACCCGTGATGGATGCCTACATATATCCTCTTGAGATATTAAATGTGGTGGTTCAAGGTGTCATTCTTAACCTTTGATCCTAATTTGTTTTTAGGAACTAAGGCTTGTGTTAACTCCTTTGATTGATTTCATTCAATGGGGGAATCTTATGGGTGTGTTGTGGTTTGAGAGATCATTCTTTGTCATAGATGCATATAATCCTTCTTTATGGAACTATCCCTAATATTCCTCCATTTTCTAACTCAATGCCCCAAGGACCCTACCTGGAGCTCATAACTTACTAATGGCATGGAGATCCATAGCCAAAGACAAAGGTTTCCCTTGAATTGTCAAGTGTGGTTCCTTCAAGAAACGAGCATGACCTTGGATGCTTATGAAATTCTATTTCAACCCAAGTCTTGAGTTTTCCATTAGCCACATCTAGCATGCTTACATCCACACCTAGTGCTTAACAAGTCCTAATGGCACACATCTCCCCACTTAAAAATAGATATATCATAGGAGGTTATTAGTTACTCTTTAAGGTGCTTTTTGTATCCTTTGACACCTAAAGGATTCCTTTAGGGAACCAAACCCACAATTACTCTTTTAATAATGTCTAGGTCCCTAAAACCTATGTTTAATGTTAATCTTCACAATGACAATGATATCCCCGTAGATATGTAGGCTAGAGGCAACCTTTAGAGATCATGAGTGGTGGTTCAAGGTGTCTTTGATCCTTGGACGTCTATAAGCTTATTTTAGTGGTCATGGATTTTGTTTCCATCCTTAAACATGTCAAGGCCCCAAAATCCATACCTAATGATGCAAACCTTCTAAAGGAACTAACATCCCAACATGGAGGGAAAGGATTTTTTTTGGAGGTCAAGTATGGTGCTTCAATACATTATTTGGGAATTAGTTGCTTGAAATATTCCTTTATGATATAAGGCATGGGATTCATCCCTTAATCATCTATAGGGACCGAATAATTATACCTACTACTAAAAAACACCTAATTCCATACATATACCCACACAGAGGCCATGTGTGCTAGATTGAGGTGTCATTCATTTTATTAGATGCCTAGTATATTCCCTTAGGGATTAAGGCCCAAGTTCCCTACCCAGACGATGTCAGGGTACTCGAGAGAAATAACTAGAGCTCAAAAAGTGCTATTGGAATCCATATCACCACTCAAATTCAAATGAATCCATCAAGAGGCCATGTGTGGTAGTTAAATTCATTGTGCTTGGATGCAGATGATCATAACCTTCCTTTAGGAAATGACGCCTTGGTTTGTTAGCCATGCCACGAACCTTGACTCCCATTATTAGTGTTTAAAATCCCCTAATGGAATGAATATCCTATGATTCCTCAATCATTTCTTTAAGGCCAAATACATGGTCTTATTCCCTAGAAAGTCATTCCTAATGCCCTATGACACGTACATATTTCTCAAAACTACCTAATGGCACAAATGTCATTAATAATAGTCCAATTATAACCTTATGAGGCTAACTGTTGTTGGCGGAGGAAACATTCTTATCCCTAAATGGTTATAGGATTCCTTTAGGGATTGAGTTGCATGTCTCCTCCATTACGATGTCTAGGTCCCTAAGACCATAAGACCTAGATAAATAACACCATGGATACCCATGCAAATTCATGTGTGGTTCTTTGAGTCATTTTGCATGGCTCTAGATGCCTCAATGATTTCTTTAGATTCAAATGTATGATTTTCATCCCTATAATTCCATTTTGAATTCCCTATGACACCTTCATAATTTTCAAACCACCTAATGGCACCAACATATTGAATCATAGGCCAGTGATACCCTCAACATCCCATGTGTGGTCAATGGAGGAAACCTACTTAGTTCTAGATGTCTAGAATATTTCTTTATAGCTTGAGGTTTAGGTCTCCTCCATTAATCATGTCTAAGGCCCGAGGCCACAAGACCTAGATATATAGTACCATGGATACCACTCTAAATTCATGCATGTTTCTTTGAGGAAATGTTGATGGATCTGAATGCCTCAATTATTTATTTCGTGATTAAGACAAGGTGTTCTTCCTTGGGACATCATTCCAAGGGATCTTAGACACCTATATACTACTCAAAACAAGTTTTTTCCACCAACATGTTAAATAATGCATAATGATATACTCAAATTTCCATGTGTGATTGGTGGAGACCACCTCCTTAACCTTAGATGGCTAGATGATTCCTTTGGGGATTGTAGATCAAATGTCCTCTACTAACCATGTCTAAATACCCAAGGAAATAAACCTAGATACATAGTGCCATGGATACCCCTCATTGCATCCATGGAGGTGGGTAACAATTTTGGCAAGGGATTTTTAGAAAAATGCAAAAAGCGCACCCTAGATCAAGGTTTTCATACCTCAATCGAGGGATTAACAAATGCTCGATCGAGGTTTTTTTAAACCCTCAATCGAGCTCTCGGTAAACCCTCGATTGAGGTTTTAATACCTCGATCGAGGGTTTACCAAGAGCTTGATCAAGGGTTTAACAAACGCTCGATCAAGGTTCCTAGTTTAAAAAAAATGTAAAAGGGTCGCATGCACCCATGGCCACACCACATTTCGGCACAAAAATCGCTCGATCAAGCAAGTACCTTGACAGAGCATTTGCACCCCCAAAAACCTTGCCTGTGTAGTTCCTCCCACGGAGACCTCAACCGAGATACCATGCAAGCCACACCCCCTTTCACCACGATGTTGAAGCACAGAGGTATCCCCAATCCTTCTGTTTTGAAATTGAAATGGAATTTTAGTTTATTTTTTAAGTTTTAAAATGTTAGGTTAAATTTGAAAAAAATCATTGTTATAGATGTTTTTAGGTTTGTTTTCTTTGCCTAGTATGTTTGTAATGTGTGCAAGCAAGCAGAAATGCTGTCGACAACGTTTAAAATATGTTTAAAATTGAAATTTGTTTTTTATTTAATATTTAATTTTTTGTTATATATATATATATATATTGTCAACCTCTAGCATTTATGAGGCCGATTTAATTTTTAAATGTGAGCCTGACATGCAGAAATGCTTCCCAAATTTTTTCAATCCTCCGAGAATACATGGAGGATTGAAAAAATTCAAATTCGTTAAATTTAAAATTTAAATTTATATTCTGTATAAATATTTCTATCAACAAGCAGCCGTTTATGCTATCGGTTTAATTTTGAAATGTGTGTCAGGAAAGCAGAAATGCTGCCCATTTTTTTCAATCCTCCGAAATACACAGAGGATTGAAAAAAATACAAACCCTAGATGCAAGACAATCATGAACCTTAAACCAACGTAGGCATTTATCTAAACAACCCATACATTTTGCTTTAAATATTTTGATCATATATATTCAAATGTAAATACTTTAATATATATATATATTAACTATTAACTATTTAATTAGAATAAATTATTGTAAATGTAATTAAAATATTATATTAATTCATATTCATGTTTCTTATAAATATTTTTTTCATAATAAAATGTGATAGGTATGTTTTGATTTATTAGTTGACATATTTTGATTTTAGTTTATTGAAATGTGTGCTTATGTATTTTAGTTTATTTTTGAAGCTCAAACAAGAGTATGGATTTTTTTTTGGTTTTTAAGGAAACAAACATTAATAAATAAGTGTGTAAATTTGAAAAGAAAAAAAAAATTTAAAAAAAAATTAAATTTTTGTAAAGAATATCAAATTAAAAAATTAATAGAAATCCATAATTTAAGATAAAATTATATTTTTTATCATTATTAGAAAAAATATATAGATTTATATTCAACCCTAAGTATTTGTAACTCATTTCCACCTCATCGAAAACTCACAAAGCATTCTCTATAACCCGAAAAACCTTTAGTGAGTATAATTCAACTCATATTTTAGGAATCTTCACCCAAATAAGTACTGGTCACAGGTCCATAATCTCAAATTGAACAAGAAATAAAGGAGTAGTCAACATTATGAAAATAAATCATAACCCCGATCACACCACATATTCGATAGTCTTCTTCACACCACCTTCAAAGCAAAAACAAAAAACTCGTCAATCCATTTTGTTTTGTAAACTTTTGGTGGTTTTTTGAGTAAGAATTTTTTACTTGTATTCATATATGGAGTTACTTACATTGAGTTATTTACAAGAAATCATTTACTATGCCTTATTTCATGTAGATGCATCTCTACACGGGGATCTTTGGTTTGCCGAAGGCAGAGCGCTAGCGAATCTGTGGCCATTCCTCGCCCCAGAGGTCGGTAGAGGACTCGTAAGTATACATTTGCACATGATGTACTCTTTGTTGTTAGTTGCATCAAATTATATTGTTTCAGATGTGTATATTTAATCATAAACTTGTATGTCTCTATTTTCACACATTCACCTATGCGTTCTATGCCGACACATGCTCTTGCTGGGGAGATCAACGACAGCCACTCTAGCAACTGCTCTGTGCATGTGAGTGACGAGGATCAGGATACTGTTGGTGTCAGTGAGGAGGTTCTCCATGAGATAGGTACATTAAATGCATTTACATATTTACGTCGGTTATCAGTACCTTTAATTTATATTGATTTCAAATTCACCTACAGAGTATGCATGTATTTTGACTGACATTTGTGTTTTCATCTAATTTTCAAGTTCTATACAACAGGGCGTCGAACCTCCCAAGGAAGCACCATGGGAGGATGATATCACACGTATCACGCTGCAAGAAATTACCAGTCAACGTGAATATTTGTGAGAAAACATCCTCTCCATTTCTCAAAACTCTCCCACATCACGTTCGATGCACATGATGTTAGAGGAAGTAGACAATCTACTGAAGGTCTATAGGTCCATCAGACCATTGAGTTCTCTTTGGGCCTCTGCATCTCAAAGAAGAAGGGCCGCTGTGAAGGGTCGTGATAACTGGGCCAGAGTGAGAGATGGAAAATATTACCATGATGTGAAGGGAACATTATTTGATATCCCTCCTGGCCATGCCTCTGGTCAATCGCTTAGAATCAAGGAGCTTAAGCTAGAAGCTGCAGCGCCTTATGTATATGATGAGTTCATTGGAGCATGGGGCATGTTTTCCCACTATGACCTGGTCCCACTATACTTTGAAAAAAATATCTATGCAGAGTTTATCTTGGATATGCACCCAGATTACACTAGCACACCATCAAGCTTCTATGATGCTAGTGGGGGATGCAGTCATGCACATCTTGGGGCTAGGAGAGACCCTGGAGCTCAACCAGAGCCATAGCCTTTGGTAGGTCACCCTTAGAGGACCATGCTTAGGACATATGATGTAGTTGAGTCATCTCAGCTAGCGATTGAGGAGCATAGTGCATTGGCAGAGGCGACATGCATGACAATGCATGGTACCATGATGGTTGTGCAAGAAGAGAGACACAGAGCACCCACTGCACCTGCAGAGCCTGAGTTACAATGGGTGGTCGATGATTTTCTCAACATTCTTGATCACAACACAATGCTGCAGTATGCTATCATGGTCCATGATGCATATTTTAGACTGCATGATAGATGTAAGCCTTGACTTATGGGACAGGTATATCTTTATTGTCATCGTTTGATTGTCATCATTTGATTGCCATTATTGTCAGGTATATATTTTTTTAACTAATACTTTGCTTTATGTTAGACCTCCATGCAAGACTTCGATTTCATGGAGGTCTTGTTTGGTAGTGATGCATCTGTTCGAGGTCTCGCTGCAGTTCCGACTGCCCACGTCGATGAGGTATGTGTTAACTATCATCCTAAATTTGAATTTCTAAATTCAATTCAATTGTTGAACATGCAATATTTTGGTTTGTTCCAACTTTCCTCATTTATATTGTTCATATTGTACAGGATAGAGGCAACAACATTGCACATGATTCTACATAGCCTCACTCGATTCCTACTCATGACACTCCAATCGACGAGGTAGTAGTTATTTATGTTCAAATTGTTTGCATATTTATGTTCATATTATAATTTACATGTTCAAATTGTTATTCCCAAGTTCAAATTGTAATTCATTAATATAACTATTTTTATGTCATGGAAAGAGACACAGACACACGCAACTGTAGATGAGGGCATTGAATCCGTCATGATGTTTATAGATGAGTGGGTTGCCGCTCATCGATCGGGTCCTGATGAAGGGTCGTCTTGGAAAATACCTAGCCTCCCAAACCTGACACTCAACTCGAGCGAGGTGAGTTCACAGATCTATGTTTCATATATATATTTAATTTGTTTCTCACATTCTACATGTAATTTAAATATGTGGTATGTAATTGACTTGCAGATTTCACGGTTTAACTTCTACAGTTCTCATACCCAAGCAATTTTCTTTTTGATGTGCATAAGAAAGACCAAGGGCATAGTGTAGCTGGCAGTAGTGTCCATGATGGTCAATCTCTCGATCAATGGTGTAGGAGTGATTTGTAGACTGTTATTTGTGGACGTTATTATTTTGTAGATCGTTATTTGTGGACGAACTATTATTTTGGATTTATGATATATATATGGACTTTTTTTTGAACATGATGGTCTATTAATTTTTTTAATTATTTGCAGTTATAATTTAAAGTTATTTATGTTTTACAATCTTAATGTTATTTAACAATCATTAATGTTTTACAATCTTATGAAATTGTACAATTTTCCAATTTAATAAATTACAAATTTTCAAAATTTACAATGTTTACAAAGTTCACAAGCTTACATGTTTACAAAATTGTCAATCGAATGCAACTTACAATTTTTAACACACCTTACAATTATAATCTTAAAAAATTTACAACTTTACAATGTAAGATCTACTAGGTGCAAATTGCAACTACAATGTAAAATTTGATTTCATATTTCAGAAGAAATTTTGATTTGCTACATTTTGAAAGCATGTCACCTATGTCAATGTATCAACTTATATGTCATGGCATATAACTTTCATTCATTCTTCCAATGAGTTATAGGAATACAGGTCTCTGTAATACGATCATGGTCAGCTACTGACATCTTCCATCTCTTTGGTTCACCCCTCTTCACCTTGATTTCCATGAGATGTATCGGAGCTTCCACCACCAAATGATTGTACTGACAAGATATATATTCAGGCATGAAATCTCTATAAATAATATAGTCACCTTGTCTTCTCACTTTTTCAAAAAGGTGGCCCATCACAACTAGGTTACTAACTTGGTAAATGAACTCTCCATTGACATAGGGTCGCGTGAACCTACTTTTGATTTTTGTACACCACATAAAAAAGTATGCCTCATGCTCATCATTTCTTGGCGGTACAATTACAAAAAATACATCACCTGCATCAATATTTTCAAATATTAAACAAATCTTAAATACATATATGCATGTGTACAAGACTAGAGGTTTAAACATTCAATCAACTATCATGTACCTTGCTTAACCAAATCAAAAACCCGATCATGATCTAGTGAAACCACTGCCTCATGAGTGTGCATATCTTGCCATGTCGGAATTAGATGTGGCCCCTTTGGATTAAGAGGCACATATTGCCATTGTTTGACATATGCATCGTTCACACAATGATCAACCCCCAGTCCATTGGCATCAATGCAAAACTCACATAAAGATGCATACTTCCTCGTTTCAATTGAAAATATGTCACCCATGTCTTTACTATTAATTGAATTTAGTTCTCTTGTACCAGGTATGGTCTCACAATACCATGCCATGGATCTATTCACATCGCCAAGGGAAACATCTCAAAAAACACTACATCAAATAAAAAACATCATATTTATATATATAATATTACAAACACATTTATAAAATTCCAAATAAGTTGTTGTTCCTACCTGCACACCAGGGTTGCTTGTTCATGACCTTGGTGACCCAAATTTTTTGTGCACCAATCAACTACTTCTACTGAGCACTTGAGTCGAGATGCACTATGACTCATTTGGTACGTCCAAAGTTCTCGTTTCATGTATGCACCAGCACCATCATGTTCACCCTTTCTGTGCCCCATTTCAAAAAAGATCCAGGTGTTTCGAATACCTGTCTCTTTCTGGAAGACAACTCAACCAATAAAATGAGCGTGTTGATTTCAACTTCCTTGCACACCCATCCGACCAAATCCAGTGTTCTATAAATGACACCCCATTCTTTTTGAATGAATCATAAATCATCCCAAATCAGTGTTCAACAAACAACATGTCATGCTCACGATCATCACTGACATAAAAATGGTATTCTTTGATGACATCGCATGACTGAGGAGTGCTATCCCTACCATCAATGCTCGCCTGAGCATGTCTATACATTACATGTATGAATATGGACACCTGGTCAGAGTGATAATACTCACTTTGTATCTCTCTCTGAGGATAAAATGTGTAATTATCAGCAAAGTCTACCACCGATAGGATTGTTCCTGGATCAAAAACCTCACGAGAATGCTTAAATTATAAAGCTTTCAACCTGGACCTATGGGAGTGTTTAATGTATTTGTAAATATGACTTTGAAACTTTTCCATGAATTCTAATATAGGAATATCATCCTCAAGCAAGTCGATCCTCTTAGATGGGACATTTGAAGAAGATGATGGATTCATGGGCACATACTCATATCTCTTCCACTTAACTATGATATTTGACAATCCAGGGTGTGTGGTATCAATAGGAAACTTCCTATGGAACAATGCCAAATCACCACGTTCATGGCATCTTCTCCCACCTACACACCTTTTAATGAAAAAAACATTTTCAGGATTCCTATTGGATAGTATCATAGAAATAAAATCCCGCACTGTGTGAGGAGTTGGTTCACCATCTGAATGTTTTTTGCAAAACTCCACAAATATGTCATAGTATAACTGGAATTCAACATGGTATTGACAACAACAAGTGTCCTGAAGAGTATTCAGACTAATATACCATGGTTTCAACTTACTGAACATGGTAAATGAGATCTGGGAACCAGGATTTTATTCTTTGAATTCTTCGAACAAATAAACTCCTATCATCTCCATAACATGCTTGCAATGCTCCTTATAAATTCCTCTACCAGAACGTTGTTGCAAGACATGTTTTTGATCTGGTATAGCACAAGAATGGTTGTCCCAATACTCTATCACCTTCTCTCTGATGCCCTCTTCCATCCTGTCTTTATATGCTTCTTTGCATATAAGATCCCAACAAGCAGCTTCATCGTTTTCATCTATCCTTACCCTAAATTTAGTGTATTTGTGCAGTGTTTTTCTTGAAACGTGGAGTATCTTTGACATTGTTGCGACCATTCAATTTCCTGAGGTGCTTCATTCCACAATAACAATTGTAATTTTCCTATGTGCAGCGTTGATATCATTTTCTCTTGAATTTCCAAATGCAGATAGTGCAGTTGTTACATTTTTTGTTACATTCTCACATGCATTTTTATTTTTAACATCCTTAAAACCCAACAACTTTGTGGCACGTTTCAATTTTTGTGTTTTATCAATCCATGTAGGATTTGAGCATGTGTAATCACTTATTGTTATTCAAAGTATAACTTGATAATGTTACTAACATGCTCTCTAATTGTTCAATCAAGGGTCGGGTTCCCGAACTCTTCTTGAGTGGCATCATCCAACCCTCTTACACAATTAGCAGCCATTTCAACATCATTGAAGCTCCCAATTACTTTTGAGAAATCAAAGGGTGCATGATCCTGTGATGACTGGATAGGATCTAGCAATAAATAAATAAAAACTCAAAAATAAATATAATCTTTTGCAATAAATACAAATAAATGCAAGCTCAAGAATAACATTTTATCTTACTTATCATATTGTAGTAACTGGATATGAATATGGAACCCAGTTTAAATCAGCTTCCTAATGGTTCAAAGGTAGTCACTCAAACACCAAGGCTGTCTTAGGCTTGAGTATTGGGGCAGTACCCCTCACTTCACAGTGCAAGTAAAATTGCTAATCGCTTGGCTACAAATGATAGCTCTTTGGTTTTCCTCATAGTGAGAATCTAGTCAATCCGTTAGGGGTCGTTTCCCTTTTCGCTTGGTAGGTCCTCTCAATGTCCAGCTACTTTGGGGTTCATGTGGTACTCCTCATAATGATTTCTAAGAAAAATCCCAAGTACTTCCCACAGTTGTTTCAGATGAGACTTATGTCCCAAACCGGACGTTATTAAGTAAAATATGTTACTCTACCTTACCTTAAGTAAATTGTAATTATGATTCTAATTGTAATTGTTGATTTTCTTTGAGATCATAATTGTCATCAATGCTTAAATCCATATGATTCTATTATCATAATGTAACTATCAATGCTTATCATCAATGTAATTATCTATTATCAATGCTTAAATCCATGTAATTATCATCATTATCATAATGTAATGTAAAATTGTATTTGTATTTACTCTACCTTACTGTCCCATTGATGTAAGGCTAGTTCTTATGCATGTTAATGTGATTATGATTTTAATTGTAATTGTTGATTTTCTTTGAGATCATCATTGTCGTCAATGCTTAAAGCCATATGACTCATAGTCATTTGTACATGATTGTAATGTAATTGTAATTATAAAATTGTTTAATGTAATTGTAATTGTAATGGTAATTGTAATGTAATTATCATCATTATCATAATGTAATGTAAAATTGTAATTTGAACACTATGAAAATGCTCATATATGAATATGAAATTAAAATCATACTAAAATCAATGAAAGGAGAGATAATGCTATAGAAAAGATGAAGAAAATAAGTGCAATGATAAGGCTATATATGCATATTCGTTTAGAACTAGATATTATGCTAGAATATTGTACACTAGATATAATTATATATATTCATCGACCGTTCTCTAATTTCATTGGACAAATATAG
>LPNX010216570.1:167007-194218 GCA_001517045.1 Pseudotsuga menziesii | reverse complement strand
TATATAAGTTTATGAATTAATTACAAAATTGTATTTACATTCTAAACAATTTAACATATATATATATATATATATATATATTATGAACTAGAACACTCTGAAATTGAATATATTATGCAATATGAAATCATATGAATATACGAATATGAAATTATATGAACTAGATCACTAGGAAAATGAAATTATATTTATGAATATGAAATTGCATAACTTAAAAATAAATTATATCAATATTGCTAGAAATGACATTTAATTTTCCAAGTATAGGTTGATTTGCAACTTCTTCTCCTCTCAAGATTGCTCTTTTTTTCCTCTTTATTTCTCTATCTTTCTCTGTTATTTCTTCAGTATTGCTTTGATTCCTAGAAGCTATTTTACTTCGACGCTTTTTGTTTCCCATTGTGATCAATATCCGCAATCCAAATTCATATCTACAATATCTAAACACAATACACAATTGTTTCAAATAGGATAGTCAATCATGAAAGATAAAATTAGTAACATGTTTATGTTTTATGTTTTATGTTTATAAAGAATTTTGTTTAGGAATTCGGGTGGGAAATGAGGTTAGGAGGGTGGTTGGAATTAAATTAATGCCATCAATGCCTAATTCCATTCCTGCACATATTTCTATGATTTTTTTTTATAAATCCGGACCTCGATCGAGGTTTCATCAGAAGCTCGATCGATGGTTTATCAAACCCTTGATTGAGGGTTTAGTTAAACTCTCGATCGAGCTTCTGATGAAACCTCGATAAAGGTATTTAAATAACTTGATTGATATAATACCTCAATCAAGGGCCTAAAAAATAGATATTCATCCCTCTTACAAGAAAATCAACGTTTCTCTATGTCTTCTAGGGGTGTAAACCCTACCATTCATGGCACACAACTGAGCAGAGTTCATACCAATAGATTTGTCACAGAATCCTCTATCCATTGAGATATCATGCATGTGTTTTGGCATTCATATGGGTTTTTTTTTTAATTAGTTCAAAAACTTACACTTAGAAAACCAGAGAACAACTTCAAAGCAACTCAAAGACAAATCTGTAGGGTAAAATATACACATCAAAAATTTTCTTAAAAATACACACCCCACACATTGATGTGTCACCTCTTGAAAAGGGTATCTTTGGTTTTTCAATTTTTCAAAATAGTGAAAAAAAAGATGGGATGGACACACATGTGTATAAAATGATGTTGAAATCAGATGTGGTCACTTTCAAAAAATAATAAATAATTGTATATTGAGAAATAAATTAATAAAAAAATATGCAAGCCACAGTGCATTTTGTGTAGATCATGCTCATATATATATAATTATTAATGTAATATTGAATTATTGGGGTTGGACAAGAGCCACTTATTAACTTCTTCAAATTTATAAGGTCACACAGTTCATTAAATGCAAAATTTCACACATTAAATGACATCGGAATATTTTTAAAAAAATATCATTGGGAAGCCAACATAATATTCTACAATTTGTTTTTTAACTGCAAGTCAAAATTCACATGGCATATATGTGTTTCGAGGGCTTCTATCTAGCACATGAGTAAAAAACCAAGTTTTCATCGCCAAATTTGGCCTAAAAGTGTTACCCACCTTTATGGAATCACCCCCCTATGAAGTTATGTATGATGCTTTTAAACATTGTTCATGGTTATTCCCTGAGAATTCATTTAGATCCAAACACATGGTCGTATTCCCTAGAATATCATTCCAAAGACCTTGACACACATATATATTACTCAAAATCATATAATTGTACTAACATACTCAATAATAAGCCAATGCTACCTTTTAGAGGCCATGTGTGGTTGGTTTGGTATCCTTCTTATCCTTGGATGGATATAATATTCCTTTAGGGCATGAAGTTGAATCCTCATCCCTTTACCATGTCCAATTCCCTAAGTCTCTATGACTTGGATACACTTCAAAGTCCTATGTGATGATTTATGGAATTATTAATGGCTTTAGATTCCTAAAATGTTTCTTTAGGGTCAAAAGGATGGTCTTTTTCTATAGAATTCCATTACCAATTCCCTAAGACACCTGTGTATTTATAAAAACCATTTAATGGAATCAACATCCACAATCACATAACAATGGCACCCTTAAGAGGCCATGCGTGGTTGGTGGAGGAAACCGTCTTAGACATGGATGGCTTGAAGCTTCCTTTAGGGCGTTATGTTCATGTCTATTCCTTTGACCATGTAAAAGGCCCTAAGACTAGAAGAATTAGATACATAGTGTCATGGATACCCATACAAAGTCATGTGTGGATTTTGGAGGCATTGTTGATAGCTTTAATTTCCTAAATTATTGCTTTAAATCCAAAATCATGGTATTCCTCCCTATAAATTCATTCCCAACAACTCGATACATGCACATACTACTCAAAAACAAATTATAGCACTAACATACTCAATCATAAGCCAATGATACCATCAAAATTCCATGCCATTGTTGGTTGAGACAACCTTTTTAACCTTGGACGTCTAGAAGATTCATTTAGGGATTGAGCTTCATTCCTCCCCCCATGATCATGTCCAAGCCCCCAAGTCCCAAAGACCTAGATAAATATTACCATGGATACCCTTGCAAAGTCACGCATGATGCTTTAAGGCATTGTTCATGGTTTTAGATGCGCCAATTGTTTCTTTAGGTCCAAAGACATGGTATTCTCCTAGAATTCCATTTGCAAGGAATTAAGACACATACATATTTCATAGTGACCACCTAATGGATTTTTTGTCATTAATCATAGGCCAATGATACCCTCTGGAGGCCATGTGTGGCTAGTGGAGGAAACGCTCTTAGACTTGGATGGATAAAATATTTCTTTAAGGCCTAAGGTTAAGGTTTCTTCCACTGACCATGTCAAAAGAATCAAAGTTCCACAACCTAGATACAAATCTCAATGGATACCCTTGAAAAGTCATGCATGGTGATTTGAAGAATTGTTAATGGCTCTATATTTATCAATGGTTTATTTAGGGAAAAAGGCATAGTCTTCTTCTCTAGAACGTCATTCCGAAGGACCTAAGACACCTACACAATTCTCAAAACCAAATAATTATTTTAATATCCTCAATCATAGGATAATGATACTCTCAAGAGGCCATGTTTACTTGGTTGAGGCGATCTTCTTATCCTTGGATAGATATAATATTCCTTTAGGGCCAAAGGTTCAAGTCTTCTCTCTTGACCATGTACAAGTCCTCAATGCCCCAATACATGGATACATAATTGCATGGATATCCATGCAAATTCATGCATGGTTCTCTAAGCATTCTTTGTTTCTTTATATGCCTTAATTATTTATTTAGGTACAAAGGCATGGTTGTTTTCCCTGAAACGACATTCCCAAGGCCCTGAGACATGTAGATACTACTCAAAACCACCTAATGGAAATGGAATAATCAATCATAAGCTAATGACACCCTCAAGATTATATTAGACCTAGATGGATAAAAGAATCCTTTAGAGATCAAGATTCACGTATCCTCCACTGATCATCACAAAAGCCTAAAGACCACAAGACTCGCATACATAGTTCCATAGATAGCATTATGAAGTAATTAATTGTTATGTTAGGTTTTGGTAATGCCTCTATATTCCTTAATTATTTACAAAGGGCCATAAACATGGTGTTATTCCTTGGAACATATTTCCCAAGGACTTAAGACATGCACATACTACTTAAAACCATCTACCGGTAAAACCATCCTCAATCATAAGCCAATTTTGCGATTACTATGTTATGTATGGTTAGTGGATGAAAATTTCTTACCCTTGGATGGCTATAAGATTCCTTTACGGGTGAAGGTTTAGGAATTCTCCACTAACCATGTTGAAGGCCCTAGGGATATAACGCTTAGATACATAGTACAATGGATTTTCATATGAATTCATGCATGGTTCTTTACGGAATTATAATTTATGGATTTGTGTTTCTGAATGATTTCTTTAGAGATAAAGACATGGTGTTATTCCCTAGAAAATCACTCCCAAGCCCCCAAGATATGTACATAGTTTTCAAAAACATCTAATGAAACCAACATCCTCAATCATAGGCTAATCACACTCTCAAGAGGCCATGTCTTGTTGGTGGAAGAAACCTCTTAGTCCTCGATGGATAGAATCTTCCTTTAATGGTTTAAATTTAGGTATCCTTCGTTGATCATGTGGAAGGCAATAAGGACGTTGAACCTAGATACATAATTCCTCGATGGATTTGGATTCCTTAATGATTTCTTTAGGATACATTCATGGCCATCTTACTTGTAAAGTCATTACCAAGGCCCTGGGACACCTACATAAGCCTCTTTCTTTCTTCCTATGACTGCAGTCAATGCCTTGAGATGCATCCCACTATCCAAAAGCTCTTACGTGTTCCCATATTCGACTTTTATGCCAAATGTCGACTTTAAAGGGTGTATGGTTCATGGTCTTTATCATTTCTCATTACCTCAATATTACCATGTTAGGTGTTGGGTGTTATAATGTCATAATTAATTCACCAAATATTCAATTATCGACCGAGGTTTGTAATCTTAGAGCTGATACAAAATATATGCGAAGGTAGAAAGGTTCCTACGGTGTCATGGAAATATTTCAATAAAGAAAAGATTGAAAGATCTTTCAGAATGAAAAACCAGGAAAAACTCTGAAAATTCAACTATTAAGGTAATTAGGCTGGAAGACGTGTACTAGATTATAGCAATATCGAGCTATACTACTCTACTCTATCATCCATAAACTACGTATTTAATAAATAAAACTATTCTAAGAAAGTAAACTACTCCTTTACAATATACTAGATTAGAGGAAATTTCAACTCAAAATGAGCCTCCTAAGGAAAATTAATAAAATAATAGTTAAAATAATAAAATAATATTTATTAATTTTGGAGGAAGAAAAGAAAAAAACTGCTTTTTTGTTTGTATTTTTGACATATCTCACCATATTTTTACTCAAATTTCGATCGAGAGAGCTCATTGGATGCAGAATTAAATTTCACATCCAACGAGTACCTACTCGGCCTACTTTTGATGGGCCCCACTACCCCAAAATCAAGAAATACCTAAAAAAACGTGATGAAAAAATGTGATGATGACATCACCATCACTTTTTTTAGGTATTTCTTATTTTTGGGGTATAGGGGTCCATCAAAAGCATGTCGAGTGGGTACTTGTTGGATTTGGAATTTAATTCCACATCCAACAAGCTCTCCCGATCAAAATTTGAGTAAAAACACGGGGAGATATGTCGAAAATACGAACAAAAACAATAGTTTTTTTTTATGATACTTGTTGTCACTAGAATCACCCTCCTTAAAAAATTATAAGTTTCTAGCAGTGCACAAAATGGTTTCATCTAAGGTTGATCCGAAAGGTCGACAGTCAATGAATGCCATGGACAGTAGTTAATAATAAATAAATAAATAAGAGCATAAATGCTTATGCTTTGATTGCGTGTAGGGTTTTATCTAACACAAATCTCAAAGGTTAAATTCAAAGGTTTCCTTTGAATTCTCAGCTTTCACTCTTCAATGAGGTTTCAATTCTATGCATATGATATGACCAGGAAATTAGAGGCCCACCATTACTGCACTCACTATAATGAGGATATGAGGTAGTGCTTCATCTATGATACGCCTGAGAAGGATGCTTGGCTGATAGCAATTGAGTACAATGTCACTAAGAAGTTGTTTAAGCAACTGCCTGATGAGGAGATGCAACTCTAGCATTCCCATAAATATGAAGTAAAGAGTGGAGTCCTCTTCTTGCCAAGGGTTCTTGCTGCTATCCAACACAAGGACTTGGACAAAGTATGTAAGACATATGGGAAGACCTACCACTTTTGGCAGATTGATAAAGGATACTCGTTGCCTCTCGGCCCTCCTTAGCTCATGATTTCATTGATTGCAGATGACCAACTAAATTCCTTATGCTCTGTCCAAGAATTCATGAAAATGACAAATTTCCAGTAAGAATATACTTCAATTCACAGTTGTGGAAGAGATCGCCCAGGTGTTGATATCATCATTTAGCTCATCATATGAATAAAAAATGACAATTAAATGTTAAAGTAAAACTCTAATTGTTAATTTCAGTTACAATTTAATTGTTAGCCTTTGGAGACAAATTGTGGCAGTAGTGGGAGATATGCATTTTGGAGGATTCAATGAGGTTGTCTTGGTTTTAAATGATTTTTTTTGGATACCGCAAATGCTACACTTGCTTCCTTGTATTATATTCTGTGTACGTGTCAATCAACTAAGTGACACGTAGAATCAGTTTATTGTTCACCAACATTTTGAGGAATCAATGCACGGAAAGCATCCAGTTAAACCCATAAGAGTAAATTGATAGTTGGAAGAATAGTTGATGGAGTATTGAACATATTGTTCCAGATCTGAAGAATAGGGTGCATAAAATTAGAACGTCTGGCAGCATAAGCTCATTATCAAATATTATTCATGGATATTCATGAGTCAGCAACTCCATCAATTCAAGATTTTTTCAATTCTTCAAGATTTGTATTTATTTTTAGATTTTTTGTGATTTGTTTCCAAAAAATGATAATAGTTTATTTTTGTATAAATCCTATGATTTGTAAGGAGAAAAGGGGGTGATATTTCCAACCAAGGGATGAGGAAAGGCATGTATGCACTCTCATTAGAGGAAATTTGAGGTCTAAAATGGGCCTCTTAAGGAAAATAATAAAATAATAGTTATTAAATTTGGAGGAAGAATGGAAAAAACTACTTTTTGTGTTTGTATTTTTGACATATCTCTCTGTGTTTTTACTCAAATTCTGAGAAAGAGAGCTTATTGGATGCAGAATTTAATTCCACATCCAACAAGTACCCACACTACATACTTTTGATGGACCTCGCTACCCCAAAAACAAGAAATACCTGAAAAAAACATGATGATGACATCATCATCACATTTTTCAGATATTTCTTATTTTTAGGGGAGATGAGTCTATCAAAAGTATACAGTGTGGGTACTCATTGGATGCAAAATTAAATTCTGCATCCAACGAGCTCTCCCGCTTGAAATTTGAGTAAAAACACAAGGAGATATGTCGAAAATACGAACAAAAAAAGTAGTTTTCTTTTATGACAAATATGTCAATTCAACCATTATGGTTGACTCATTTTATTGAAATTCTATTGGTTCTTAAATTCCAACTCACAAAATTTATTGTTGGCGTGTTTTCTTATAAGGCCCATTTTAGACCCCAAATTTCCTCTAATGGTTTTTGTTAATAGGAATTAGATGCTTTGGAATGATTATGTTCATATGAGCCGCCTTTTTGTTTTAATAATTGAATTTCATGTGTTGTGTTTTTGTCAGGTGCATGGTCTTATTAATCCATTGCTAGATTCTCATGATTAATGTGAAGTTATCCTTAAGAACTATATGTAAAACCCGGTTCATGTCTTTCATAAAGTCATACTCGTAGCTTTGTCTTATTAATCTTGATTGTGATATATATACTGTTGTTTAGTATTTTCTTTTGAATCTAGCTTGATTTCTGTAGTAAGTATTACCTACCACCAAATTCGATAAATTCATTTTTCAATTATCCATTAAACCAATTTAAGATTCTCTAAGCTTGACCCTAGCAGTCTGGGTTCAACTTTAGTGATAACAATACCTATCCCCAAATTTATATTAAAAAATTGTTTAAGACCTATACGATATTCAAATTTAAACCAATTTCATTCACTAACACATGATGGCATGGAATTTGAATTAGACTTAAAAGGCCCATTTTGAGTTAAAATTTCCTCTAATGACTATCCTTCTTCTCAATATGTGAATTAAAACTCTTACGAGAGATTATGTCATGTAATACAATATTACAATTATTTAATTAATCTAAGAAACCCAATAACTAAACTATACAGGTGGTTTGACAAATGCACAGTGATTGAATCAATTTATCTAGCTCCACTAGACTCCTTGAATGTTCTGATGATATGCATTCATGGTTATCGGTACTAAAGAAGGAGGTGTATCAAAATGGCTTTCAAAAGAAGTAAAGAAACTAAACCGAATTATATCTAACTGAACTTCCACAAATTTATGCAAACTAAGTAGTGTCCAATTAGAGGTGATAGTAAACATTATGATTTATTCCAGAAGAAAATGAATTTAATGGAAAAAGATGTTATGAACAACTAACCTATTAATTAAGAAACAAAAATATTTTAGTAATTACTTGAAAGTTAAAAGGTATACTTTTTTTATATGAAATATGTATGAGGAAAATATGACTTAGAAACAAGTAGAAAACTTAATAAAAGAAGAGTAGAAAACTTAATAGAAGATGCAAGTAGAAAAATTAATAAAATAAGCAAGTAGAAAACTTAATAGAGATGTTTTCTCTAAATCCTATTCTGTGAAACTTTTCAGTTTCTACATAGTGAAGAAAACAGGTCCTATGCTATGATCAATTTACAAAGTACTCGCCTATTTCTCTAGACATTAACATGTTTAATCCTAGACCAATCTAGAGATATAATTACCAAACGTTACAACAGTAGTGAATGAAAAAGAATCAGAAACAAAAAAGACAAAACAAAACACAATTCAACACATACTAAGGTAAAAAGGAAATGAAAGGAAGGGATGGAACTTAATAAATAATTTAAATAACATAGACTAAGGTCATAATTATAGATATAACAATTGTCTGATTACAAGCATAACATAATTCAAAATTCGAAGAAACTGAACTTTAAACCGTGGTTTAAGACAGAATGGGAAATATCAAAGACTAGACGAAGGGCTGAATGGCGGACTGAACGGACAGTCTGAATGACAGTCCGTATGAGGAAAACAATGGAAAATTAGGAAATAAATGGCCTAGATGATCTAAATATCAGCTGATTTGTTGCACATGAGAATAAAATGCATAAATGACCGTTATTGATCATATTCACTAATTAAAGTAACAATGGAATGACTTGTGCTAATTCATGATTATAGAGAAACTATTGTTTATTGCATTATGAAATAACTAAGGTATATTCAAAGTAAATCTACATCAAAATGAGAATTAACAGAACTAAACCTACTGTAAACTGAATCTGAGATATGGAAGCAATTCAAATCTATGTAATTATCAGCTTTAAAACTAAACCACAAGCTAGAAGAAAGACTGGAAAGGAAACTAGAGATAAACTATGCACACAACCAGTTGCTTTAATTCAAGAAATAGAAACTATACTAACAGCACAGCATTACTCTTAATGGAATATATGCTACAGGACATAAGGAAATGAACAATGTAAACTAACAGGAAACCAATTTGCATAAATAAAACAGTAATAGAACTTTACTTATCTACAAGAAAGAGGATAACAAGAATACACACACGAATGGAAACCATTGGTTGTTGAGGGGCCCTCTTAGCAATCAAGGTGGCACGTTAATCAATCACTCACATGAACAGGAACATGTATACACAGCAAAAATAGAACTTATATTAATATGTAGAACAAAGTTTTTACAGAATTTCCCTTCTAATGTTGACTGACAGATTACAAATTATCTAACTTCCTCTCTCGCTTGGAGGCAACTATATATAATGTTTACAAGAATGAGCAGGTCGACCCTTTCAGTGGTCTACTGCTCCTAAAATAGTCGTTCTTAATGGAAAACAAACAACCACACGATAGCGCACAGTATTCATCCTTCTATCTCATGCGTCGGTTCTCCTCGCGTGTCCTACGGCATATAGATTCTCGTGGACATGGCCTTAGATTATGGTGTAGAACGTTGAAAGTGGCATGGCGAGCCTTCTCGGAGTGAGGACCATCGTAGCATCAACAAATGGAAAACAATGCTGAAGATCATTTTGTATTTTAATCACTTAGGAATATGCCGACTAACAACATGCGGGATGATCGGGAGGATGAATGGAAATCTGAATATGCTCTATGCATATCTAGCGTGAATACGTGCCCAGTGTTAGCACGTGTAAAGACTATGATCTGTAAAACAATTCATATATCAGACATGATTCCAATTATAACCGAATTGCTTAGTAAAATCATGAAATAATAGAAATAAACCAATACTTGCATAAATTCCAATTGCGTTCATACCTGGGGCTGAATGATGAGCTGTACGAAAAGAAATATGCCAAAAAGGTGACAAAATAGATGCCAAAAGAGTAAATTACATGCCGAGAATAGTAACAAAATCATAATCAACATTAGGGTATAATTCTTGGTATTTATTCTTTGACCATTTTCTAAGACCCATCACCAGATTACGAAACCACATATCCCACTTTAAGAATAATTATATCCTATACATTGCATGATATCTTAGGAGATAGTTTGAGTAATCTCTATTAGCCTAATATGCATAAAACCTTCCTTTACATCATAATTCTTGTAATTCCTCCATGACTATGTCCAAGCTTCTCATACCTAGTGTCACTTATAGGAATGCCCAGATGCCAAGGATAGTGTTTGGAGTTCATGGGTGTGTTTTAAAGCTTCCAATAGGGTCTACGACCCAAGTTTTTTCAGACGAGATTATACAAAAACCTAAGGCCCATGTACACTAGAAAAATCTCATAATAGTGTTGATTTTCTCACTAAGAGGTAAATAATATCCCCAATATGTCATGTGTAGTGGTTTGAGCTACAATATTTTTCCTTGGGTGCACAAAATATATTATTAGAAACTAGGGCCTAAGTTTCCTCCCTTAAACGTGTTAAAGGCCTAAACGACCATATATAGTGCTTAAAACCTCTTACTTACATGAATACCCCAAATATTAGGCTAATGATACCTTATTGGGTGTTGTCATGGTTCAAGGTATGCTTGTTAATATTATATTCTTAAATTTTTCCTTTAAGGTCCAATGCTTGGGTTTCCTCCCTTAATCATGTCCATTCCTCGAAAACGTATACCTAGTTTTATTTCCTATAATATCATCTATTATCCCTGTTATACGGCCATGGATATTCTCAAAAAGTCATTTGTGTTGGCTCAACAAATGATTATTATCTGTACATGCCTAGAATCTTCATTAAGGAAGGCCTAGGTTGCTTCTCTTAACTAGGTCGAGGACCAATAGACCTATCACTCGTGACCAAAACCTTATAATATAATCAATCTACACACATAGACATTAAGAATATTGTTAGGAAGACCCATGTGTTAACAATATTTCTTGGTCCTAAATTCCTAAAAGCCTCTTTTAGGGACCAAGGAAGAGGTTTCCTCCCTTGAACATGTCCAAGGATTTGAAACACATGCCTTGTGCACAAAGTAGCAATGATATTAATATCCATTAATATATGTAATAATATCAATAAAAATATACAATGTAGAATAATCAAATTTTAATTCGAACCACTTTTATTAATATTTTATAATACTAATAAATAAAAAATATTTTATTTAATTATTTGTCATTAAAAGTATAGGTATTTATTGCAACCAGAGAAGCGAGGTAATTTTATACCTAACATGTCGGCCTACACAAAGTTATAACTAATAATAAAAAATAAAAATCTTAACTATCCCCCCAAAACAATGTCCGCAACACAAAGAACCCAATATGGGCATAGGTTGTAATTTTCATACCTAACAAAATAACAACAAATTAATTAATTAATTATCGGTAAAAAATTGTTGAAACCATGTGCAAGGCCTCCTAAACAACCCATGGCTTTATTGTACATGGTTTAGTAGGGCCTTGCAAATGGTTTTAAAAGCATGTGCAGGACATCCTAAACAACCCATGGTTTTATTATACATGGTTTAGGAGGGCCTTGCAAATGGTTTGAAAAGCATGTGCAAAGCCTCCTAAACAACTCATGGTTTTATTGTGTATGGTTTAGGAGGGCCTTACACATGGTTTTAAAATGAGGTATGAGATAGATGTTTTAAATACTAATATACTTTAATTTATTCAATAAGTGAGAACCATATTAACATGATCCTAGATCTCACTTGAAGTTATATTTAGGATAGTATTAAAATGTATGTAATCTTTAGGTTTGAAACAATTTAATGTTTTCATTTAGGATAGTATTGTAAGGTTTTAAATAAGGGTTTTTGAATTATGGGACTATGAAATATAAATATTAAAATATGGTTTTTTAATAGTTAATTATTTATAATAATAAAAAATATTTAAAGAAATATATATCAATAATTTTTTTTCAATTATATTTTAAATATGGTTTTAAAATATAATTAAAAATATAGTTAATTTATGGAATAGTATAATATTATAATGTTTAATAGATATAATGTTTTGATAATTTGAATAGTAAAAATGTTTTTAAAAAACAAGAATTTTAAAATATAATTGAAAATATAGTCTATTTATGGAATAGTATAATATTATAATTTTTAGGAAATTTAATGTTTTAATAATTATAATGTTTTAACAGGTATAAAGTTTTAATAATTTAAATAATAAAAATGTTTTTAAATCACATTTTTTCTAAATTTGTTTTAAATAAATTTTTTAATTGTGCCGAGAGGCGCTTTACAGCCCAGTATGGGGGAGATCTTGTAACGTGATGTAACGTTACTAACGTTTGTAACATGTCGGCAAAAAATAATAGTGATAGTGAATATTATGGGAGAGATCTTGTAATGTGATGCAACCTTTGTAACATGTCGGCAATAAATAATAGTGATAGTAAATATTATGGGAGAGATCTTGTAATTTAATGTAATGTTTGTAACATGTCAGCAAAAAATAATAGTAATAGTGAACATTATGGGAGAGATTTTGTAACACAAAATAAAAAATAATATTACTTTCATTTATTAATAAAAAAATAAATTTTCTAATAGGCCAAAATAAATGTCAGCCACAAAAACAATCTAATATGGGGGAGATGTTGTAATCTTCCTACCTAACAAAACAATAAAAAAGTAAAAATTTAATTATCCGTAAAAACAAATATGTGGGTCAAGAAAAAAACACAAAATTGAATTATCCACAAAAAAATGTTGGCCTTACACATTGTTTTAAAACCATGTGCACATGGTTTTAAAACCATGTGCAATGCATTCTAAACAACCCATGGTTTTATCATACATGGTTTATGAGGCTTTGCACATGGTTTTTAAACCATGTGCAAGGCCTCCTAAACAACCCATAGTTTTATTGTACATGGTTTAGGAGGGCCTTGAAAATGGTTTTAAGGCCATGTGCAAAACCTCCTAAACAACCCATGCTTGTAGGAGGGCCTTGCATATGGTTTTAAAACCATGTGTGGGGAAATGATGCAATGTTTGTTCCTAACAAAAAAATAATAATAAAAAATATTATATGTCGGTCATAAATAATATTAAATATTAAAAATAAAAATATGTGTCTTTTGGTTTGAATCAAATCAATGGATACCTAAGAAGAGGTTTGCACCTTAAGAGATTTGATCCATCTCGGCGCTTGATAGAGCCTAGGATTTGGATCTATGCTGGTTATAATTACAAATATAGTCAAATTGAAAAGTGTCATATTTGAAAATATATTAAATTTCAGTAATTATTAGCATTTTATTAACTTGCACAGTGAATTTTTTCTTTAGTAACAGAATTTCATTAGCATTTCATCAACTTGGACAGTGAGTTTTTTCTTTGCATAGGTTTTGGTGTATAGTGTAATGCTTGGAGAGGTTTGCACACCTAGAAAGTTTGATCACTCTAGGTGCTTGATAAAGCCTAGGATTTGGATCTAAACTGATATAAAAATAAATAACTAAATTTGCTACGATTGTGGATTAAGACCTCATAAATCAATCATAAGCATTTATTTCAATTCATCGGTCACCTTTCCTGTAATAGGAGCATATTCATATTAACATTGTTTAATCTTCTGTTAGGGTTGCAACGCCTTGTTCTTGCTAAACAGAACATCTAGTGACCTAAGAGAGCAGCAGGATACTCCAAACCTCACACTCAGAGCCGCGGTGTTCGAGATTATCAGCGAAATCAAAGAAGCAGTAGAAGCCAACTGCAATGTAGTTTCTTGTGCTCACTTCCTGGATTTAGCAGCTTCTAACGCAATATCTGTGGTGCACATTTAAACTCCAATCCCCATTGAATCTTTTATATATTGATATAGACACTTAATTGAATATTTTATTAGTATAGTTTTTTGCATCAACAAGAACTGTGGAAAAAGTGTTGTATAACTATTAACATGAATTGTTGTCATCGGTCAAGGAGATGTGAACGAACAACAATTGTGTTTTTTAAATTGGCACAGATAGGCCGGAGGATTGGAATTTCTAGTGCCACTCAGGCGTAGAGACAGCTTAACCTTTGCTAATCAAACAATCACTGTAGACAACATACCTAGTCCGAATTCAAATGTGACAGTATTCATGACCCTCTTCACTAAAAAGGGTTTCGATAATTTCACGGATCTTGTGGCACTCTCGAGTTAGTTTTCAATACTAAAAGACAATTATTTAAACAAAATTATAAGTTAATCCATTTCTTGATCATTTGATTCTGATGGAAAATGGATGTATGAACATTCAAGTGTGCACACAGTCGGGCTCGGTCACTGTGTATCGTTCATGGACAAGCTTTATCCAACGCAGGATCCCACTCTCAGCGCTACCTTTGCAGAGGAACTTGAGGTCACATGTGTCACGGCCACGTTTTTCAGCACACCTAAGTGGTGGCACACTTGGGCAAGGTATCATGGACATGATGGTTCGGCATGGAGTTCCGCTCTCACTTGGAAAAGATAAAAAGCGCACACATTCACCACTGGCATGGAGGTCGAGAATGTGGCATGCCCCAAGGTCAGCACCCACGTGACTTAGCATGGGCGTCCCTTGGCAAGGAGGACATCAATGATGGGCGTGCAGCCCCTTTGAGGTGCGCAACCCTTGAACATGTGGATGGGCAAGCAAGCTTGTGAAGGCGTTTGGTAAACAGACGCATGACCCTAGGTGTCACCACGCAGCCCTAGTGTGTGAACGGACAAGTGTGCAGATGGAAAAACGTGCGGATGGATGTGTGGATGGACGGATGTGCAGATACTTGGGCTCTCCGGAAAAAGAGCATTTTGGTAAGTAAACTAACGAGCGTGCAAACGACAGTAGTTGGACGAAGGGCACGCATGCACGATGGCACAGTTAGCGACGAACGACGGTCAATTAGATGGGTGCTTCGGTCAAAGTAAGGGGCACGTGGCTCACCGGTAAAGTGTGTGTGTGACACTCTAGAGGGTTTGGCAAGTGGACCCTTGAACGCCTAAGTCAAAGTGGACCTTGCTGTGGTGACATCAACGAAACGGTTAAGTGGGCCAAGTGTGTTTTGAAGTTGACTTGGTGAACAGGCAAGGCATGACTTGTGCAGTAAGAAAGATGGCAAGTTGACTCTAGAAGGCTATAAGTAAACAAAGTGCAAGTCATTTCAAAAGAATCAAGAAGCAAGGAGGCAAGCAAGAAAGGAGCCGCAGTTGACACGGAGGTCACTAAGGCAAGGGACAGTTCATGTAGATGGTGTGCTTGGCTAAAGCGTACATTTGTTTTTGGGGCATCTACATAGGGGTTCTGCAGGCACCCGATTTTGGCACTGTGCTCAGATGAACTGTGGCAGAGGAAAAGTTTAGAAAGAGACATGTTTTCTGGGTTTTCTGTGGTGTGGAAACAGCATACAGTGAGGGTTTGCAGCAGTCATTTCAGCAGCCAAGTTAGTCACTCAGAGGAGGTTGACTTGGGTTTTTCCAGTTTTGTAAAATTGTGTGTTTTAGCCGAGTTGGGCGCACACCCAAAGAGTGGTCGGCTTTGGCATCTCTGTTTATTGTACTTGTGAAAATATTAAAGACGGGCTCTGCATTGGGAAACCCATAAACTTCCATACTTTCTTGTGTTTTTGCAATTGTGTAAGAATGACTAAGTAATGATAAAACACATTTTTGCATAATGAGTAGGCGTAGTCAGTTAGTTAACATCAAGCTGGCCATGCCCTTGAGAGGTTTCTAGATGGTGTCGCACACCGTCTTAGCAAGTCAAGAGCGCTCGGCTAAGTGGGGCTCTGACAGGTTGTATCAGAGCTAAGACATTGGGGAAGTTTTGCTCAGAGCCACAAGTTGAAGCAGTTCGTGCGATAGGTGGTTACAGCAAAGGTGACAGTTTTCACAGATGCTCTGTAGGCTCAGAAGTGAGTGTCCACAGCTTGGACGCTCTGCATATAGGAGCTCCACAGGGAGGTGATCGTTCCGTAGAACGAGCACTCCGTAGAACGAGCGCTCCGCAAACAGAGGGCACCGTAGGGTGGGCGCTCCGCAGACAGAGTGCACCACAGGGTGGACGCTCCGTAGACAGGACATGCCGCAGGGCGGGCATTTTGCAGACAACACAGGGCGCTCCGTAGTAGCACTCTATAGACAGACGGATGCTCCGCAGACTGGATGCATGCCTAAGTTAGGGCACTCCACTATTGGATGCTCCGTAGAGACAGGCACTTAGAGAAGGGCGCGCGCTCAGGAAACGAGCGCTCCGCAGTGCTCCCAGACACTCTTAAAAGTGACTCTGTAGAGGTGCGCTCAAAAGCTTCAGTAAGAGGCATGCTTTGGCAGGGTGCCCAGAAATGTGGGTTTTTAGCAGCGTTTGGTAAGCGCTTAGTTGGTTAATAGAAGTACCAGAGCCGGTTTTGGCGACGGTGACTTTGTGACCAAGTCCGTTGAAACGATGAAGGCTGTGCAAGAGAAGTTAGATGGAACATATTCTTGACTGGAAGGTGCCTTTGGAAGCCTTGCAAATTGTCCAAAGCAGTGGAAGGGAAATATTGGTAGACGGAAGCGGACAGTGCGGCAGTGAAACTCGGAGGAGCCGGGGTTCGTGACTCTTTACTTGGACCAAGTAGAGGGAAAGATGGTTAGACGTAACGCAGATCTGGCTTCTAGCTCAGAAGTGGAAGCACCTTTGGATGGAGAGGAGTTCGTTCATGAAGAACGGGAGCCTAAGGCCAAAGGTAAATGAAGGCTAGCAGCGATTGAGATGAACATGGAGCAATTCAGTGAAGCACTCTATGCTCATGGAGAAAAGGCTGCAGCTATGCAGCACAAGATGGAAAGGATGCGGAAGGAATTCAATGAAGTTGTTGAAGAGTGCAAAGAGGCAATGGATGTTTTGCATGCTGCAGTGCAGCAAGATACAGTGGACAGAGTTAAGAAGCTTGAGGAAGTTATGGAACAACTTCAGCTTCACATCAAAGACCAAGATGACACGATTGCAGTGATGAAATGCGCGTTGGCTAACGGTGGTGGCAATGGGGGTGTGACCATGAAAATCAGGATGAAGGAACCGCAACCATTTGATGGTACACATGATTCTAAGTTACTTGGAAATTTCTGCTGGGATGTCGAGCAATACCTTGATCAGATGAATGGATGTTCAGATGAGGCGAAGGTTAATGCTATGGCAATGTTTCTCATCGACACAGGAAAGCTTTGGTGGAGGAACCGTGCGGAAGACATAGCTTCAAGAAAGATCATAGAGAGGATTGAGAGTTGGGAGCAAATGAAGGCTGCTCTCAAGGAACAATTTGGTCCCGGTAACCAGAGTTGGGTTGCGTGGAATGAATTGATGCAGATTCATCATACGACGAGGATTCAGGCTTATATCAAAGCCTATACCAGTGTGATGTTGGAAATAAAGGATATGAGTAAGGAAGATCGCCTTTATCACTTTATGAAGGGTCTTCAAGGTTAGGGGCAAGAGGAGCTACGATGACAAGGAGATAAGACCCTTGCTGAGGTAATTTCTGCTGCAGAGAAGTTACATGACTTCCAAACAGATAGACGTGACAAAGGTAGAGGAAATGAAGATGGCGGCAGGAAGCAGCAACACGGCAAGTTCAAGAGGGAGAAGCCGGGTAAGCCTAAGAGTCAAGGCAAACATGAGGATGGAAATCCCAAGCAAGTTGGTGAAAAGAAGGAGAGAAAGCCAATCTCCTATTACATCTATGCAAAGGATCATTATGCAAGAGAATGTCCTTTGCGGATGCATAAGGTGGCTACGGTTGAATAGGGTGGACCATCCATTGGCGTGATGCAGGTGTTGAACATTGTCTTGGAGACACCGGTGTCAGCTGAACCTAATTACAACGAGTTGAGCTATGTGTCCATTGAGTTGAATGGTCACCAGATTTTGGCACTAATTGATAGTGGGGCCACTCATAACTTTGTTAACAAGGAGGTTGCGAAGCGACTTGGGTTTCAAGTCAAACAGAAAGAAAATATGTTCAAGGCAGTCAATTCAAGCATTGAGAGAGTTGTAGGTGTGGCTCATAAATTTTCTCTAAGTATTGGAGAATGGACAGGGGTGAGTGACTTCATCGTGGTGCCCCTCTATGACTTTGAAGTTTTGATTGGATAGGACTTTATGAAAAAGGAGAAGGCAGCGTTGCTGCCCCACCTTAACTGTTTTGCATTTCTTGCGAGAGAGAAACCCATCCATGTGTAGACCACGAAGAAGGCAGGGGGAGGATGGAAGGTGACTGCATTGACAGCCACTCCATAGACTACCATAGCCGCAAGTCATGAACAACTTGATGTGGTGAAAGGCAAGGAAGAAGTCATTTTGGTGGAAGAACGATTCACTAGCAAAGAGTCAGCTGTTCAGGTGGAACAATGACTTGACATGATGGAAAGGGTCGTGGAAAAGGCCATGACAAATCTAGAAAAACTTGTTAAGTTCTGCAAGGGTGCGGAAGGAAAACAGTGCGGAGAGGGGACAGTTTCAGCTAAAACGTTTGGCCGTAATGCAATTATAGCAAATGTGTGGCAGGATGACCCAGAAGCACAGAGATTGTTTGATGAAGGAGGCAGAATTGTTTGTGGCAATGTTCCACTTCTGTTGTATTTGAGCCAAAAGGATGAGGCGCAAGAGCGTGCAAAAGAGGATGGCGAGGTGTGCCATCTCTTCCTTTCTTCTACCTAAGAGCAGCAAGTGAAATGGTTGCTACCCTTGGCAAAGGTAGACAGACCGCAGGTGTTGCAGAAAGAGTAAACCTGAAACGCAGCCAAGTGTGGGTGAAGGTGGTGTCTTCATTCACTTGTGATAGAGTTTGCCAAGGAGGACTAGAGGAAGTGACTGACGGAAACGATGGAGCGGACTAATCACCCGGTTCATGCAAAGAAGAAGGGAACGGAGACTAGTGTACATGTAAAACTACACAGTATGATGGTTTTTACAGGTTGGTGCGAAGCAATAGCAGCGGTTGACGTTGCCAAGGATGGTCAACAATTTTAAGTGGGGGAGGTTATCACGGCCACGTTTTTTAGCACACCTAAGTGGCAGCACACTTGGGCAAGGTGTCATGGACATGAGGGTTTGGCATGGAGTTGCATTCTTGCTTGGAAAAGATAGAAAGATTCCACATTCACCACTGGCACGGAGGTCGAGAATGTGGCGCGCCCCAAGGTCAGTGCCCATGTGACTTAGCACGGGCGCCCCTTGGCAATGAGGAAATCAGTGATGGGAATGCGACCCCTTTGAGGCACATGACACTTGAATGTGTAGATGGGCAAGCAAGCTTGTGAAGGCATTTGGTAAACAGGTGCGTGAACCTAGGTGTGGGCACGTGGCCCTAGTGTGCGAACAGACAAGTGTGCGGATGGACAGACGTGTGGATGGATGTACGGATGTACGGACGTGCATACAGTTGGGCGCTCTGGAAAAGGAGCATTTTGGTAAGTAAACCGACAAGTGTGTAGACGACAGCAGTTGGACAATGGGCGCGCATGCACGACGGCACGATTAGCAACGAACGACGGTCAATTATATGGGCGCTTCGGTCAAAGTAAGGGGTGCGTGGCTCACCAGCAAAGTGTGCGTGTGACACTCTAGAGGCTTTGGCAAGTGGACCCTTGAATGCCTAATTCAAAGTGGACCTTGGTGCGGTGACATCAACGAAACGGTTAAGTGGGCCAAGTGTGTTTTGAAGTTGACTTGGTGAACCGGCAAGGGATGACTTATGCGGTAAGCAAGATGGCAAGTTGACATGGGCAAGACACCTAGAAGGCTATAAGTAAATGAAGTGCAAGTCATTTCAAAAGAAGCAAGAAGCAAGGAGGCAAGCAAGAAAGGAGCCACAGTTGACACGAAGGTCACTGAGGCAAGGGACAATTCATGTAGACAATGCACTTGGCTAAAGCACACATTTGTTTCTGGGGCATCCGTGCAGGGGTTCTGCAGGTAGCCGATTTTGGCACAGTGCTCAGACAAATTGCAGCAAAGGATAAGTTCAGACAGAGGCACATTTTCTGGGTTTTCTGCGGTGCGGCAGCAGCATACAGTGAGGGTTTGCAGCAGTCGTTTCGGCAGCCAAGTTAGTCGCTCATAGGAGGTTGAATTGGGTTTTTCTAGTTTTGTAAAAGTGCGTGTTTAAGTCGAGTTGGGCGCACACCCGGAGAGTGGCCGGTTTTGGCATCTTCGTTTATTGTACTTGTGAAAATATTAAAGACGGGCTCTACATTGGGCAACCCGCAAACTTCCATACTTTCTTGTGTTTTTGAAATTGTGTAAGAATGACTATGTAATGATAAAACATGTTTCTGCATAATGAGTAGGCGTAGTCCGTTAGTTAACATCAAGTTGGCCATGCCCTTGAGAGGTTTCTAGAGGGTGCCGCACACCCTCCTAGTGAGTCAAGAGCGCTCGGCTAAGTGGGGTTGTGACAACATGTCCCACAAACAACACCGTGAACAGCACAAACTTAGACATACGCACTCCAAATATATTTGACAAAAAGTATTATGTTGATTTGCAAAACAGAGAAGGCCTCTTTATGTCCGACTAGGATCTCTACAGCGACTCCCACATGCAACACATTGTTAAACTTCAAAATAAATTTAAAGGGAACAAACAAAAAGTTTGGTAAGCATAGGAAATTAAAGCTTGACTAACTAAGGTTAATTTATAATTCAGTGAATTTTTATGTTTCATATTAGTTTTTTGTTTTGTTTTTAGTATAGTTTTTATTTTTTTTATTAAATAGTATTTGTTTTATGTTTATATAATTAATTAGTTTAATGTTTATGTTATACCATAAATAGATAACTATAAAGATCTCTTAATTAGTTTAGTGTTTATCCTAGCACTTTTCTATATTTATCGGCCACATGACTTGTGGTTGTCCAAAATTCATTAGGCATAAAAAAATAAAACAACCATGAAATGAATCCTCCTTGTTACACTAGGGTGAATGTTGCTGATTTGCTCAATAAAAACTAAAATCACAAACAATATTTAAATGCCTATCAATACAGTGAAAACATTTAATATAAAATTTTAAAATAAATAATAATAAATTATAATTATAAAACTTTGATTTTTAAATATAATATAAAATTAAATTTAAAATAAATCCTTAATAATCATGTAACAAACTTAAAACCGATAAAAATAGTTATTAAATAATCAATGAAAACAATTAAGATGTTGTGAAGTTCATAATAATTCCCATACAATATTGTTGTCAATTCCAAACAATAATGCGCATAGAGTATAGCTGCTCTCTATCATGAAATAGTCTATCTACTTCTTAATCATGTGTGAAATGACTTAAAGGCAAAGATATCACTTAGAAGAATTGTAGTTTGGGTGGTGAATGAGTGTTACATTCATGTTCAATTTTTATAAGTGACATGTTTATTAAAATAGATGGATTATATAATCTCATTATCACCATTTTATAATTGAAATGTAAACTCACGTATTTCCATATATATAATTAGTTTTCATAATTTGATTATGACATAAAACATTCAATAATGAAACTTTCATCAATCTTTGTAACATCCTCCATTAAAATGTATAAAATGAATCTCTTCGTCATGCAACTTAATTTTCTATTTAGAAGAAAACATCTACCCTATTTATAATTTATTACCAATGGTTTGTCATAAATTATTATTATTAACTTTCTCGCAAATATAAAACCTTAGCGTTTCTGTGTTTTCAATTATACGAGAAGAAATAATTCCACGGCATTAGAGATAAAAAGTTTCATAAGCAAGCAATTACTTTAATAAAGTAACTTTCCTGTGTGTGTAATCTTATGTAATTGTTAATCTAACTTATGTTAGAATCCGTGGTTTTCAGATAGCTAAAATAGATAGCGAATGCTTTTAATATTTATAACTCTTAATAGTGTTACTTACAGCGATTTTAGGGAGGAAAACTATCAAATTACTAAAAGAACTTGATTTTCCATAAAAATAAAGTTGATATTTTTTTTATTATCTAAAAATTGAACTAGTTTCTTTATTTAGTATGGAGAATATAGAAAATCTCTACCATAATTTTGCTACAACCATCTTGCTGTCCATTAACAAGATCTCTATTGAAGTCTTTGAAACTAAAACGAGCAATAGTAGAATCGACCCTTGGTATGATCAAGATTGTACAAAGATGCGAGAAAATAAGTTAACAAAGCTACTACAAATTCGATAAAAATGGACAAGATTAATCACTACAAATCCTTAATTAAAAAAAAATGCATTATCTAAGTAAAAGGCAGAAAATCTCCTACACCTCTCCAAGGTGGCTCCTAAGAAATTCAGGAGGAAAATTCTAACTCGCAAAACAAAAGAAGACAATAAAATTGCTTTAAAAGATTAGAATTCCTATCTTAAAAATCTTTATGAATCCTCAGATAATAGAGATAACATTCAAACCCTTCTTACAATGAAAGAAGTTTTCTCGTTAAAAGACATAGATTTTGGGGTTAAGTGCTTAGCAAATGGAAATTCCAAAGACATTGAAGGCTACCAAGTGAAAATATTAAAAATTGGAGGGGCCGTCCTCATCCCAGAAATCCACAAACTCCTTAATCTAGCGGTCAAGCAATCGTTTTTTACACCTTAGACTCAAACCCTCATTATTCCTATTTTCAAAAGTGTTGATACAATGACTACTATGATTAGTCCTTGCTTAGCTAAGTTATATGGTATTATCTTAGAAAAGAAGATCAATGAATGGATAGAAACAAAAGGTAAGCAGGATAAAGGCCAAGCAGGTTTGGATCATTGCAGAGGACTGTTCTAATAATAAGGCTTACCTATTTTGTTGCTTTGTGGATTTTAAAAAATATTTTGATACATTGCCTAGAAATAACCTGTGGAATAGGCTGGAGGAGTTTAAGGTTCCTTTTGATTTGAGAGTTGTCACGATAAGGTTATACAAAAAGGTCATTTCCAAGTTTAAGAATAATGAGGGGTGGACAATAGATATAAATTGTAATATTGGAGTTAAACATTGTTTCCCCCTCTTCCCTACCCTTACGTTGATAAGCTAGAAAAGCGTTTAGAAGAAGCAGGTTGCGTTTCATGGACCTCCAAATTACATAAATAAATAGAAAATGGTATATATACATATAACCATAAACGCATCCTTATGATCGTGATATGAATTAGTTACTATGGCATAAAAACATATGTTGTTGCTTTGTAATGTTACTTACACAATTCTTAAACTGGTTTGTGACAGACCTTGTACAAATGTTGATCATCGTCAAACTATTTTCATATCTACAGGTGATGTTTTCACTTTTTTTTATCTTCTTTAAAGTTTACTAAGTATTTCTTATCCATGTGGCGAAGTATGGGTCTCTGTTTCTCCCTTAGTTATAGTGCATAGCTGCTCTATGTGCATGTGACGAAATGTGCTATACTATGGGTATAGTCTTGATCCCATATTTTAGATGTGATAAGACTTAAGGGACCCAAGGTATAACCTTGGTCCTTAGCGCAAGGTTAAAACATTAATTGAAAGGNATATATATATATATATATATATATATATGGCTATGGTTTAAACCATAGTCAATCCAGGATTGAAAACAATGATTTACAGGTTTAAGTGTATATGACCATGCGTTATGATGGTTATAAAGCTATTTTTACTATGGTTGAATTGAAAACTTAAGGTTTTGTCTTGACTGCAAGTTGACAACGCAACCAAGATTTTAAAGATGGATTGATAATGCATCTTGGTCGTCCACCTGTATTGTACATTTTCTAGGGTTTCAATAGGGTTTAGTGTGTCATTTTGATTGTCTAGACCCATCATTCAAAGTTATTTTGTCTGTAAGATAAAAGAGTCGAGGCTATGCTCTTCCAATGGTGATTTTATGAGGTTTTTTCGGGTAAATACCTACCCGAGGTTAATGGAATTCTACTTGGTTTCTTTCCAAGGTATACATGAGATATTCTTGGCTTTAATGGATACCGAAAGCTTGCTACTTCCCTGTAAAACGAAACAGGGCTTCATCTTTAGCTTCAAAGCTGCCTCTACTAGGTAAAAAACAACCGTTGAAACTCTGCAAGGTTATTGTTGAAGTGTTTTAAGAACTATCATTTGTAAAATACTGATGCCAAGTCATTTTATTTATAGGAAGAGGAGAGATAAGGGCGTCCCAAAGGAGCCAACCCCTATCCCTCTCTAGAAATATACCAGGTAATGAAATACTACAAACGTTTGTACACTGTCTAAAATATTTTATCATTCTGGTTTTGATTGTGGTTGGCTGGTTGTAGGGTTAACAGCACTTGCGAGGATGGAAATAGGGTCACCTCCTCCTAAACCCGTGTCTTAGAATGCCAATGTAAGAAAATCTTGAAACCTTACTCTGTTATTTAAAATATTGAAATCCTAAAGCTTATTAATGATTATGTATGCCTCTCTTGCAAGTGGCTCTTGGCTGATTCTTAGAGCTGTGAAGAGCGTTCAATTTTTTTCCCTTCTTTGCAATATAAGTTATTGGGTTCATTTTTTTTTCAACACTAAGGGGGTTTATTATTTAATGGCCAGAGGGCTTCGCAACCCTTCCCTTCTCCTACATTTATTTTAAACTTGTTTTAATGCGTGTTTTGTGTATTGAGAAAGTCATGTGGTGCCATCGTGGATGGGATTACCACCACTTTGATTAAACTGTAATTTTAAATTTTATGGTTTACTAGATAGTGGATTCCATTGTTGATGGTCTTACAGCCACATAGATTGTGAAATCGTTGTTTAACATTTGATAGTATTAATGTTTATAAATCTCAAAGTGACCATAGGGTCTTCATGATTTATGTGATGAAGTTTCTGGAATCATCTATCATTATATCATGGTTAAGATATATACTTGTATGTTTCTTTGATTATGCAATGGTTTCCATCCCACGATGGTTTTATGACCATATATTGGATTTGGGAAGATTCGTTGCTTAAGAGAATAGTAGGGGCATTTGATTTGGAAATCGGTAGTGTTGATTACAACTATTTACCTCGAGTAAAATACCCATATGAATTAACTGGGAAAACCATGGTGGGTTCACTAGAGAGGAAATATCATATCACATACATTCATATTGGGGGTTTGAATACTCCTAAAATCCTAAAAATTATATTTCTTCGTATTAAGGGGTAAAGGGGATTTTTAATTTGAATTAGTAATATAAATAATGGGGGTTATTATATTTGGTTGGGATGAGGAATAACCTCCAAATTGTGGTATGGATTCATACCTCCAAATCATGGTCTCAATTCATACCTCCAAATTGCTAGTTGGATTCATATTAGTTTTAGGTTTTGGTGAGGAATAACCTCCAAATCATAGGATATATTCATACCTCCAAACTATGGGATGGATTAATATCAATCCTAATTGCTGCTAAGGAAAAAACTCCAAATGTACACTAGATTTACACCTCCAAATAATCATACTTATAAAGTATTTTTTTAGCAATACTTTTTTAGGTTGCGGTTTAGGTAGGTATTGAGATTCAATCAAACATTGTTCAACAACAACCAGGAAAATTGAGATCAATCTTTCTTGGCTCACTAGAACCAATAAAAGTTAGATCAATATTTCTTGACTAATTATTTCTCTCAACCTTTTGTATTCTTCAATTGAGTTATATTTAGAGCATTAATAATTGTAATTTTAATTCTTATATGCAATTCATTAGTCTTAATATTGTATTGGAACTCACATGAACATAGTTGAAAATATAAATCCTTATTTACATACTCGATGCGTTATATTTACCATTAAATGGTATCATATAAGTTTCAACATATGTGTATCTTTATAACTATTGAATGCTTGAAACTTAACAATGGATATTTTTCCCTCTCCCATAAGGGTTAGTGCAAGTTGGTGTGTTCGATGCAATAGAAAACTGAAAAATTAGGCATCCCTCAACTTACTTGGATTTTTCAGATACTTACACAAAATATATTGCATTGAGAAAAAAAAAAGATCAAATGTAGGAAATTAAATTATGTTTCAGATTATATAACTTTTATGCATTTAAAATTTGCATAGCTATGTCAAGTTTCATTTTTCCTAACATACAATTTTTATCACATTTTTATTTTTCAGGAAAATGATAAGGTATATGTTTTTGTGGCTACATCCTTTGAGGGACTAAATGACGGAATCATGGTACAAAAATGGGAAAGCATGTAGAGAACATATAGCACTAGTGTGACATTATTTTTTGAAAATTCAATTAGTAATTTAATAAACTTTTATAATTGTATAAGTGAGAAAACCTCAGAAATATAATGTATTTTGTGGGTGCATCCTTTAAAGGTATTAATTAAAAAATCATGAAATGGGGTTTTGATAGAATGTAGAGATTAGTGTCTACTTGTGCACCATACAATTTTTTTTTGAAATAATCAAGAATTGAAAAAGTTATGGAAGAAACACTAACAATGTGTTTCACAAGTTAAGGAGGTAGGACACAAAAGAAATTGAAAAAAATAGGAAAAAATAATATTTTTGAATAAAACTTACATATTTGGAATCGACAGAAAAAATGCTATTTGTGTTTACTATTTCATCAAAAATGACTGTGTATCATATTGTAATGAGGGGCTAAGAACAAGCTTCTTTAGAAACTGGAAGATATACCCAATTAACTTTGATTTATCATTACCATAGCACAGGTTTGATATTACCGAAGAAAACTCCAAAGAATACACATAGGATTATGGTTGACATGCGAGAAAGCAAGTTGGATTTTTTTGGGCTCTAACAAACACGAGCGTGTTATGTTTAAATTCAAAAATTATTCCAGCTCTTTTAGAATTTCAAAATGCGAATGTGATATATAACCACATAAAGTGTGTGCCTTATGTAGAACTATAACATGTACACATTATCTAGTGAGA
>LPNX010216570.1:88795-162996 GCA_001517045.1 Pseudotsuga menziesii | reverse complement strand
TGTGTGTGTGTGTGTGTGTGTGTGTGTGTGTGTGTGATAGGTAAGGAGGAATTAGTGGGGTGGTAGGGACGAAAATGGTGTAGGGAAGAGAAAGAGACATAGAGGGAGGGAGGTAAAGGGACTAAGGGATAGATCCAGAGAGAGATAGAGAGATCCAGGGATAGATCTAGAGAGATAGATAGGGAGGGAGGGATACAAGGTAAGAGAGAGAGGGCAGGGGGGGGGGATAAAGGTACTAAGGGTTAGTGTTTAGAGGAGAAGAAGGGAGAGAGTGATATATGGAGGGATAATGGTGGAGATAAAGAGAAGGTGGATAGTGAGGTGGTAGGGACATGGATGGAGTAAGGAAGAGAAAGAAAAATATAGGGAGGGATGTAGAGAGAATGAGGGACATATCTTTAGAAAGAGATAGGGGGTATCTAGGGATTATTGGAAGAGAGTTATGGGGGTATAGAGAGAAACATTTATATGCATGAAAACAAGGGAACATGAAGAACATTTATTTTGTATGGAACCATACAAAACAATTGTTTTCTATTGATTTTATTCATTTCCTTAACCTTGCAGCTAACCTATTTATTGCTCTTAAACATATCGTGTGCATGTTTTGTTTATCCATATTGCATGCACATTGCCTTTATATAACACGTGCATGTTTTGTGAGTGTATAAACAGTGGACTGTCACTATCTGGCAACAACTTTACTCTGTCTAAACGAAAAACAAGTTATCACGTGATTTTTTTAAACAGAGCATGAGCATGCCATTGGAAATATTCGCAATACACCATCTCCATCATTCTTTTTGTTATGTAGGTGCAGCATTGAGGACATCTTTCATGGTTGATCAGTGTGGTGTTGGGTTACATTATCATATTTGAAGAAGATAATTAGAAAGCATGAAGAATATCCAATTCAATAACACCAAAGATAAGGTCTTTGAAATATTCATTTTGCCCATAATTGACGAGCACAGAAGATAACATATCAATCTTCAATACCATTTCATGATTAAACTTAAGGAACAATTAATGATTAAACTTTCATTTGCTTATTATTGAAGAGCTCTAAAGGTAAATTTTCTCATTCATCGTTGTTTTGATGGGAAATATGAAAATTTGAGATGGAAGATCGAAGCACCTTGAAGGATCTATAGTTTTAATGCACTAAAGGTTTGAAATCTTGTAATTCAGCAGCAACAAAAACAAACTATATTTAATTTATCATTGTGGTGATGGGGAAGGTATGTAACCGGGGAAGAAAATCAGCAGGGAATAAGAGACCTCAAGAAGTCATTGAAGAAGAGAAAGAAAAGAAAAGAATAGACATGAAAAATCGGAGGATTTATTTGGAAACTAATCCAAATCCAATTATAGAGGATACCATGGTTCATCCTATTAACCCACAACAAGAAAAAATGAAGCATTCACTAGAGGGACCTTCAATTTCCACAATAGTTGTTGAAAAAGCACCCCATGGAAGTAATCAAGAAGCAAAAAGTAGGTGATAATTAGGGGATTTTTCAATTCCCACTTCAAGTCAATGTGATAAGTTACCATCTCAAGATCAAGTTGATGAAGAAACACAAAATTTGTTCACCTCTTGTTGTTATACAAGTGTTCAATTCAGAGAGGCATTTGATATGGAGCCTACTGTTGAAGAAGAAAATTTTATCCAGACCACGATTGGGATGCTGGACTTCCACCATCCAACTACCAGGAAGACAATGAAGGACAACAAGATACTACTAAAATGCCAAAGAATTTAGGTGATGAGCTACATGGTAGAATTCCAACCTCCTTACCTCCATTAGCAAGCACATGTCAAAGAAATCTAAAGCATATACAAGTTGATGAAAGTCTCCTCAATTCCATTGAAGTTAAGGTATCTAAATGTAGTATTGCTTATCAAAATTAACAAATACTAAATAAATAATTTTGTTTCTAAATGTGATGGAGATAAATGTAGATTATTTTTATCATTGTTAAAATCTAGGGGCATGAATACTGTTAGGAAAAAGTTAGGGATAAAGATGGTAAATAATTCTGGACTAAGTTCTCATATAGTTAAAATATTGGTAGATGCCTTTGGTAAAATTGGTAAGAACACAGGCTCAAAGGAATACAATGCATCTCGTCATGTGTTATCACAAGCAATTGTAAATAAGTACACCAGGGTCCTTCGTTTTCTCAAGCCTACATCCAAAATAGTTAATTTCAATGTAAAAACCATCTGTACATATTCTATTAGAAGAGAACATCTTGACATAGTCGACCAAATAGATTTTTGGGAATTTATTGGTCAGTTTCCATGACATAACATGAAGCTAGTTGATGCAGTAAATGGATTAGTGCAGAGTTTTTGGCATGATCACACAGGTCCTTCAAACCGAAAGGATGTACTAAAACTGAGAAGGGGTTCAAAGAATCGTGAACCATATATTAAGCATATTATTGATATAACATAGACATAAATATACAAGAAATTTAGGAATGAACATATACAATTGAACTTGGGAAAAATATTTTTGGAGAATTGTAAGACCTGGTATGTTAGAATAAACACCCTATGTAACACTTGTTGCTATATATACCATGTAGAATATGAATATTAATATGAAACATGTTTGTACATTTGTCATGTGTTGCATGCTAACCATGTGCAAGATTTATCCCTGACAATACCACCAACTTCATCAACTGAATTCATTCATAGCATCATATGCAATAGGCCTGAGGGGAAAACATACTATGCAAAATCTTGTTTGGATGGAACATGCTCCAACTATGATGGAATGGAATTATTGAGACAATGTATGCATGAGAGTGGATGTTGGTTGTGGAACATGATATTCCAAATTCATAGATGTCATTCATCTGTGTTTACGCCCTAGGTGTAGTGTACACTCATTCCCCAACATTGGGGTTCGGGGTTAGCACCCCCAAGAAATGGGGGTTCGGGGTGAAGGCCTTGAGAATTTTTTTTGGGATATTTGTTGGACAACATTTTTTCAGACCCATGGTATTGGGTTAACCATAGTATTTTTCCATGGTATTTACCTTATAAAAAAATACGGATGTGTAGGGTATTGTATTGTATTGTAGCATTGTAAACAATCTCTGTGATTATGTGAGAGAGACTATGAGAGCATGAAGAGGAAGTGCAGTGGTATTGCTACAGGTTGTATCCCTTCATCTCTATGAACAATAATAAAAGGACTGGGAATTTTTGTGTGGACCTAGCCCATCGTTTGGGTGAACCATGTTATATCTGTGTCTGTCTATAATGTGTTTAATGTGTTTTTCATCTTGTTTAATGATTTAACTATATATATGTTATTGCTCTGCGGTCTTGTTTTTTAACAATTGGTATCAGAGACAAAAGGTCTATTTGGCTAGTAAAATCGCAAGAAATAAGGGTTACTAGTTCCATTGGGAAAAATGGCAGAAGAAGGAAAGTTTAGGGTTGAGAAATTTAACGGCCAAAAGTACCAGTTATGGAAAATGAAAGTGGAGGACTATCTGTACCACACTGGATATGTTCCTACCGTTGGGTGGAAAAGGAAAACAGTCGGTGACTTTTAAGGATGAATAATGGGAGGTTCTTGACAGAAAGGCACTGGGAACAATACGACTATGCATGGATTCGTCAGTGGCCTTCAATATTTAGAAAGAAAAAACAATAGAGTGCATGATGAGCACATTGGGTAAGCACTACGAAAAACCCTTGGCTTCCAATAAGGTATTTTTAATGAAGCATTTATTTTATATGAAGATGTTGGAAGGTGGATCTGTTGTCGATCATTTAAATGAGTTTAATACACTTACCGGTCAATTAAGTTTTGTAAAACTGAACTTTGATGATGAGGTTAAGGCTCTTCTAATATTGTGTTCATTGCCAGAAAGATGGAATAGCTTGGTCATGGTTGTAAGTAACTCTGTCCCTAGTTCAAACACTCTTAAGTTTGATGATTTTGTTGGTGTTATTCTTAGTGAGGAAATGTGACAAAAAAGCAGAGGAGAGACATCAGGTAATGCGTTGACCATGGAGAGCATAAGGAGACACAAGGAGAGAGGAAAGAACTCAAGATACCATGATAAGTCTGGAAAGGGCAGATCCAAGTCCATATTTTGAAAAATAGAGTGCTGGAACTATGGTAAGAAAGGACATCTAAAGAAAGAATGCAGATCTCCAAAGAAGAAAAGAGATAGGCAGCAAGAGACTACTCAGGAAGCGAATGTAGTAGGTGATGTGTTACAATATGCTTTGATTCTTGCATTAGATAATATTAGTGATTACTAGGTAGTAGATTCAAGGGATTCATGTCATGATACATCCCATAGGAAATTCTTTCATGATTATGTTCAAGGTGATTTTGGACATATTTTATTGGGGCATGGTGAACCATGTAAAATTGTTGAAAAGGGTAAGGTACATATTAAGTTAAATAATGAAAGTGAATGGTTGCTAAAATATGTAAGGCACATTCCTACTATGAAAATAAATATGATCTCGGCAAGGAAGTTGGAGATAGAGTTTGTTTGTCTACATTTGGAGAAACATGCTGGAGGATTTCTAAAGGATGAATCATAATAGAAAAAGGAGATAGAGAAGGTATGTTATATTTATGTCCTCATAATACTGATTATTCTATCTATGTTGCTTCCACAGAAATAGGTGTGGTGTTGTGGCATCATAGACTTGGCCACATGAGTGAGAAGGGGATGCAGATTCTCCACTCAAGGAAACTGCTTCCAGATGTTAAGCATGTAAGTTTGGAATTCTGTGAGAACTGTTATTATGTAAAATAGAAGAGAGTTAGATTTCTTAGTTTTGGGAAAGAAAAGACAAGTGAAAAGTTAGAGATTTTCCATACATATGTATGGGGACCAGCTCAGGTACAATATCTTGGTGGCTCTCATTATTATGTTACTTTTATTGATGATGCAACTAGAAAAACATGGGTTTATGCAGTAGGAATAAATATGATGTGTTTGATACTTTTAAGAAGTGGAAATATTTGGCTGAGAATGAGACAGGAAAAAGGTTGAAACGTCTCAGATATGATAATGGAGGTGAGTACTGCAACAAGGAGTTTGACATTTATTGTTCACATAATGGGATTCGCAGAGAGAAGACAGTTCCTAAAACACCACAAGAAAATGGTGTGTCATAAAGGATGAACAAAATGATCATGGAGCATGCAAGGTGTATGAGATTGCATGCAGGGTTTCCCTTACAGTTTTGGGTTGATGCTATAAACAGTGTTGTTTATTTAATAAATAGAGGGCCTTCAAGCACTTTGGATGGTGGCATTCCAGAGGAGGTATGGACAGGTAAATAGGTAAAATACTCATTTCTAAGGACTTTTGGTTGTGAAGCATTTTCCCATATTGATAAATATGATAGAAAAAATATTGAGGCTAAATCCAAGAAATGTACCTTTATTGGATACAGGGTTGATGGTTTTGGTTATGGCTTATGGGATATTAAAAATCACAAAATCATTAGGAGTAGAGATGTAGTATTTAATGAAAATTTCATGTACAAAGATTAGCTGCATGGAAATAAAGAGGAAAAGGAAAACACAGAGTGCACAGCGCTTGATGAAATCAAAGAAAATGAAGTTCCAAAGGAACCAAAAAATCAAGAGCAACAACAGGAACCTGAAACTCCTGCAACTGTAAGAAAATATACAAGGTTAAGTAGACCCCCTGAATGGTTCTCTCCTTCACTATATTATTTATTGATGACTAATTCTAGTGAACCAGAATGTTATGAAGAAACAATGCAGGTAGAAACTAGAAAGAAGTGGGAGCAAGGCATGGATGAGGAGATGGACTCATTGGTAAGAAACCAAACTTGGGATTTGGTTAAGTTTCATACAGGAAAAAGGGCATTGTAGAATAAAAGGGTTTATAGGTTGAAGGAAGAAGACGAAGGAAAGAAGCGGTACAAGGCTATACTTGTTGTAAAGGGGTTTGCACGAAAGAAAGGTATAGAATTTGATGAAATATTTTAAGTCTAGTGGTGGTAGAAGATTTGCATCTTGAAAAATTAGATGTAAAAACAACCTTTCTCCATGGGGATTTAGAAGAAGATATTTATATGCAATAGACATAGGGGTATGAGGTCAAAGGGAAGGAGACTTTGTTTTGCAGGTTGAAGAAGAGCTTGTATGGCATGAAGCAAGCTCCAAGGAAGTGGTATTTAAAATTGGTAAGTTTATGAGAGAAAAAAAATTTATGATAGATGTCATTCTTACCGCTGTGTTTATTTCAAGAGGCTAGATAACAAAAGATATATTATATTGTTATTGTATGTGGATGACATTCTTGTTGTAGGGTCTAACATGCAGGAAATAAATGTGCTCAAAATAAAACTAGCTAAATAATTTGCGATGAAGGATTTGGGTGCTCCAAAGTAAATCCTTGGTATGAGAATAACAAGAGACAAGAAAAATCACAAATTGACGTTGTCTCAAGGTGAGTACATAGAAAAGGTGTTACAGAGGTCTAAAATGTAGAATGAAAAACCAGTTAGTACAAATTTAGCCAGTCATTTCAAACTAAGGAAGGAGATGTGTCCAGAGACACAGGAAGAGATAGATTACATGTCCAGAATTCCCTATTCATCAGCGGTTCGTAGCTTGAGGTATGCCATGGTGTGGACAAGACCAGATATTGTGCATTTAGTCGGAGTTGTGACCAGGTATATGAATAATACAGGTAAAGAGCATTGGAAAGAAGTACAGTGGATTCTCAGTTATTTGAGAGGTATCACTTCTCATGCAATATGTTTTGGAGGTTCGAACACTATTCTACAGGGATATGTTGATGGATATATTGTTAGTGATAAAGAAAATAGGAGGAGCACCAAAAGGTATGTTTTTACTATGGGTGGAACAACAATAAGTTGGATTTAAAAACTGCAACATGTTGTTGCACTTTCAACAATGGAAGCAGAGTATGTTGCTGCTACAAAGGCTAGTAAGGAGATGATTTGGTTGCAGAGGTTCATGGAGGAATTGGGTAAGAAGCAAGAGAATAACATGTTGTACAATGATAGCCAGAGTGCCATTCATCTTGCAAAGAAATCAGCCTTTCATTCAAATACTAAACATATACAAATCAAGTACCATTTCATAAGATCTGTTCTAGATGGAGAACTGTTAAAATTGGAAAAGATACATACTAGCCAGAATCCTATAGACATGTTGACAAAAGGAGTAACCAGAGAGAAACTGAGTTTCTACTCGGTTTCTGTTTTCCTTCAAGCATGAAGGTGAACATAAGAAATTTTCCAAGTCCAAGGTCCAGAGCATGGTCCAACAAGTGCAACAATAGTGGAGTTGTTGTGATTAGTCTCCAAGTGGGAGATTGTTGGTTGTGGAGCCTGATATTCCATATTCAGAGATGTCATTCAGTCGTGTTTGTACCCCAGGTGTACTGTACACTCATTCCCTAACCTTGGGGTTCGTGGAAGAACCCCGAAAAAAGAGGTTCAAGGGTAGTACCCCCGAGAATGGGGGTTTGGGGGTAGCTCCCCCTAGAAATGGGGGTTTGGGGCCGAATCCCTCGAGGAAATAATTTGGGATGTTTGTTGGCCAATAATTTTGTGGACCCATGGTATTGGGTTAACCGTAGTATTTTCCCATGGTATTTCCCCTATAAAAGATACACATTATAATACATATGTGTAGGGTATTGTATTGTATTGTAGAATTGTAAACAATCTCTATGATTGTGTGAGGGAGACTGTGAGAGCGTGAAGAGGAAGTACAGTGGTTTTGTTGCAGGTTGTATACCTTCATATTTCTGGACGGTAATAAAAAGACTGGCAATTTCTGTGTAGATGTATCCCATCGTTTAGGAGAACCATGTTATATCTGTGTCTCTCTATAATGTGTTTAATGTGTTTTGCATCTTTTTTAACGATTTAACTGTATATATTTTATTTCTCTATGGTCCTATTTTCTAACAGTGGAGACAATGAATTTGGGAATATGATTATAGGCATGAAAAGTTTCAAATATATCAGCTATGAAATAGTCCCAGGGAAAGAAAGAAAAAGAATACAATTGGTGACATCTTAGGTATGCATTTATCTATAAATTTATGTTTGTACAGTTACATTTCAATCCTTACTTACAAAAAAACTATTTTTTAGATCATTTTCTGTCACCAGGTACAAGTTAGTGACTTCGTGAAGGAATTTATTGAAAATACACATCAATATGGTTAGCATCTCCACTTGGAACGATGGTAGGATGAGAAGTTTAGAATATGCAGAGATACATTTCCCATGGTACTATACTTTCAATTGTTTATTTTGTCGAGAACTACACTCTGCAACCTCAAAATGAGATCCAAATTCAATATTATCACTCTGAGCAGGTTTCCTTGATGGTCCATATTAGATATAGGAATGGCCCAAATACCACTGAAGAGAAAAGAGAAATTCTGAAGGAATATCACTTCTACATAAGTGATGATAGGTACTATGACTTCCATTATGTACATCATTTCTTCATCATGTTTTATGATCAGTTGAAGGGAAGGAACATGCAGATGGATAGACACTAGATTTGGTCTGATGGATGTGTTGTTCAGTTAAAAAATGAGCCCATATTTCAATGGTTGTGTTTTTTGCATAAAAACTACAAAGTGCAACATATGTGGAACTATTTTGACACTGAGCATCATAAAGGGTAGCATGATGGAGTCGGAGCATGGATCAAAACATCCCTACAAAGAGAGGAATTCAAATTATCTATAGAATCTACTATTTGAAATTCTTAATCTATAGTCAAGTGGTGCACATCAGTAATGGGAGAGGAATCAACTATGCGAGTAGAAAACACAAGAAAGATACATTTGGGAATGTAGGACTATTCTTGGCACTCATGGATTTCATTCTGTTCAAATCTCTGATAACCCAGTATTTGAAATTTGGACCTGAAAAATTGCTTGTTTTTTCCTACCTTGTTGTCATAGTGATTGGGATGGGTGTGAATCATTGGATTGGGTTGATGGATGGGATCACATATCACTTCAACTTGATCAGCATGCAAGTGTTGAGTTAACTCTATTGGAAGAAGACCAATCATTTATTTCTATAGATTTTGATCAAGTGTCAGACCTTGTACAACCTGGTATGATGCATTTCCAAATACAAAGCACGAGAGACTAATGGACACCATCATTATAAGAGATGATCCAAAGGGATTGGTTGTATGATAATAGGTGGGATTTAGCATGATGAGGTATGTTACATACTTTTAATTTTCTCATGTATTTTGTTTATGAATATGTCAATATTTTGTTCTTGATATGCCAAATTTTCGTTTATGTTGTTTATAAATATGCCAAAATCTCTCTTGTATGTTAAGTTTATGAATATGTCAATTTTTACATATAATCAATAAATGCTAAGATTATGAATGATAATGTAAATATCAATAACATGATCATGTCAATATCAATCATATGATCATGGCAATATTAATCATATGAACATGTCAAGATCTCATTTGTTGGAATATATTAAACCCACTCATAACTTAGGAGAAAATAACTAATCATTATTTGATTAATTATTCATCCACTAGCTTAATTAGTTGACATCCACTTGCACCTTAAAGTCAATACAGGCTATCTATATCTTAGGAATGATTTATTTATAATTCTGGGTTGATCTTGACCACCCTTTAACCATCTAGAATTAGTATACAACACTTTACAACAGATTTTGCTTTATTCTGCTTTTCTGTGGATAAGGTAGAGCTAGTCAAACTAGGAAACTGGGTCCTTTTGTTTCCAACCCATCCTTCATGAATTTTCCTCCATTTTCTAGGATTATAATTTTTTCCATCTCCTTGACAAATCACTCATGCTTTTTCCAATTCTTGAGGTCCTTGATATATTTGGGAAGTGCTTTAGCCACCTATGGGGGTTTGTTATATTTTGGTAAGTCATCCTTTTTGAGCTTTATGGGTTGTCTCCATACAACTAAATTTTCCTATGAGGGATTTACTATTTATGTACACTAGTGTTCATCATTATTCAATTTAAGGATACACACCAATATTCATCTCTTCATTCATGTGATTTAGTCTCTTTTCTTCTCTCTATTTTTCCTATGTATGCTTGTGAGAATTCTTAGTAGCAAGATCTATTTCCTATGATTATTCTTAGCATCATTGCTCATATAATTGATATAATATTTCTACATGGTATCATATCTATAGGGATCATAACCTTTCCATATCCTACATGGTATCAGAGCAATAAGGTTGATAAAGTTCTAGAGAGTTGAGGAGTGCATCCAGTCTCCTATCCCTATTTGAAGAAGAGCTTGTTTAGCTTAAAAGATTTTCTCCTAGTTTTGTTTTGTAGCTTGCAGAGAGTATCTAGTAGAGCATGTCAACAAATTCTATATGGATTCAAAAGTTCCTCTACTATTTCCTTTCAACTATTCTGATTGGAATCAAATATGACCGCATACTTGAAGAGGCAATGTCTCTTTGATGTCTCCATTGGTGCATTGAGCGAACCTGAGTCTTATGAAGAGAAGATTGATTGGATAAATAATTTTGATAGAGCTTATGGAATTATTTGTTTGGGAATTTCTCCAAATATATATCATCTCATAGATTCTACTGAGTATCCATTTGAGCTTTGGAATAATTTGGACAAAGCTTTTGGTTTGCAGAAAATAGAAGACGAAGCATGGAGTGAACCCAGGATCTCCTCTTGTTCTCTCTCTCAAGATTTATTGGCCTCTATATTATCTAATGAACTTGATCATGATGAATAATTTTCTCATACAGTTCATGTTTCTTCCACCCTCTTTGATCCGAACGCTTCCTCCTTCAATGGAGAAGCAAATATTGAAGAGCCATCTTTTTCGGTGTCTCTTGAAGGTGATTTTTATTCTTGTGATACTAATGATGAAAAATAAGTGACATCTCAAGCTTCTATTGATATTGACGATTATCCTATCACCCATTCATTTTTCTTTAAATATCCTATCTTAGATTTTGATATCTATGTGCCAGATCCTTCACACTTTGTGCATACCTCTCTCATTGATGGTGCGCAACCCACTGATTTCCAAGATGTTTGCTTAGCCAAATAAATCCTTATTTGTTGCATACCACTTACCGTACTCGATATCATGTGCTTCAGAATATCCTCCTTTTTTCTTGGTATCAATACTCAGATCCTCCTTAAAGATTGTGAACATCTCATTATTTCCTCCTTTGAAACAGAGGATTCATTACCAATGTATTCCCATGAGTCTACTAATATGCTTATATGTGATCCTTTTGATTCTGATTTAGAAGCATATTTTCAGGTTGATACACATATAATACCATAATCCATACCATATACCATAGCTCTTAATAATCCTAAGACTATACAAATCCCTAGTTCACTAGTTGATTCCTCATTGGTCTCTTATGCAGTGATATTTATCTTACATGGTTTGAAGTATTTCTTATATTTCAGTGGCTGGTTATCCATGACCTTAGTAATATTTGGACTCATATTAAAAAAAAATTTATATTTTCTAAACACTTATGGTTCATATATTATGCCCATCCATCATTCAGATTTTTACACCTACCAGTTTTCCCCAATTGCTCATAATTTTCCTAGTCTAGCCCTATATCCTCATGGAGCCACTGAAGCCTTTGTCTTTGCTGTTCCATATGCTAATATTTATGATATATCAGATTTTTATAAGCCTAATATCAGATATGGAAAGGTGCTACATCATATTGGATGATTGACATGTGATTCACATCACAATTTTCCAGCTATTCAAGGAATTGGGTGTGAAACAAATTGTCTTAATTTTTCTACTCTTTGGGAAGGAGTATGCACAGATATATTTTCCATTTAAGATTATGTTTTCATATCAGAGTTTTAAATCAGAAACAAGCATTCAGATAATTCTCCTACTTCATCAGTTGATGAGATACAAGGAATCTCTCCTCTTCCTTCTTGCAGGTTCTACACTCTAGCGCATGATCATGGAGTTCATGATTTCTTCAGCAAGTCCTTCATCCAGAAGCATTTCATTCAGCTCATTAAGGTGAATATGAATATATGTTGAAACATATTTCAAATTTTTGTGGCTTGTCCTATCTTCAAGGAGGATTTTCCCCATGTGGTTTTTCCTCTTTCCTCACTTTTCTGGACATAATAATTGTTAAAGGGTGACCATAGCCTTGTTGTTGGGCCCTATATGCATCCATATTTTTTTGTCATACCATCATAAACTTAGACTTATAGGGGGGTGTTGGAATATATTAAACCCACACATAACTTAGGATAAAGTAATTAATCATTATTTGATTAATTATTCACCCACTAGCTTAATTAGTTGGAATCCACTTGCACCTTAAAGTCAATACATGCCATCTATATATTAGGAATGATTTATTTCTAATTCTGGGTTGATCTTGACCACCTTTTGACCATCCAGAATTAGTATACAACACTTTACAGCAGATTCTGTTTTATTTTTCTTTTCCTGCTTTTATGTGGATAAGGTAAAGCTAGTCAAACTAGGAAACTGGGTCCTTTTGTTTCCAACCCATCCTTCATGAATTTTCCTCCATTTTTTAGTATAATCATGTTTTTTCCATATCCTTGACAACTCACTCATGTTTTTTCCAATTCGTGAGGTCCTTGATATATTTGGGAAGTGCTTTAGCCACCTATGGGGGTTTGCTATATTTTGGTAAGTCAGCCATTTTGAGCTTTATGATTTGTCTCCATGAAACTTGATTTTACTATTCAAGGTATGTACTATTTATGTACACTATTTTTCATCATTATTCAATGGAAGGATACACACCAATATTCATCTCTTTATTCATGTGATTCAGTCACTTTTCTTCTCTCTACCTTTCCTGTGTATGCTTGTGAGAATTCTTAGTTGCAAGATCCATTTGCTATGCTTATTATTAGCATAATTTCTCATAGCATTGATCTATTATTTATACATAATTCACATGCTAAACAAAACATTAGAATACATACATGTTCCCCTTTCGATCATACCTATGAAAGTTGTTTGTAGGCTTCCTTAAAAGCCTAAAACCCTAATTTTTCAAGTAGGTCATATTGTCAATGTATTGAGATGATCTATAAAACTAGGATGATGGAAACAAGATGCCAAAATGAGCACTTTAATAACTTCTTTGGAAGTATCTTGTCTTTCCTAGGGTTTTTGTTTTAAGGCTTGTATAATTTCCTTCTTGACAGCTCACCTCTTATACCATGTTAACTTTTTTATACTTGATATAGATAAATGCTTTATACCAATTATAACCGTTAGTTCAATTCATAAATTTAAAAATAAAAAATTTACATAAAGAGTTTAACATGTACAATCTAGTTAAGAATAACAATGCACAATAGGAACAACAATTTATCCTGGGAAACCCTCACGGGGAAGAAAACCTAGCAACATTTCATAGAAGAATTATGTTTAGAAAAAAAGTACAATGAAACCATGAAAAAACCATAACCCTTAAGGGTTTTACCACATGAAAAAATCTTAATGACAGATGAAAGCAAGAGTTCTTATCTCCATGAAGATGTCCTCCAATCCATAAGGATATCCAAGCATATCCTTCCCGAACAACAATAGAAGGAACCTACTCATGAGAAAACCCTAATACACAAGCTCATGAGGAAACCCTAAAATAAGAGTTTCCTTATCCTTCATGTGCAACTCTAAGAGGACAAATAAAAGACATGAAGTGTCTTACAAATGAAGAACATGATTCTTATTTATACATGACTCTAACTTTACAAGTTGGTTTTCACTTACATGTGGGACCACATAACTTAATTTTACATTTACGTTAGACACCAAGCATTTCACTCCAATGAGCGCCAAAATTAGAAAACAATGGGCGGTGGGGCTGCAATTGGCATTGCCATACTTCCCCTGCCCAAAGATGCTAGCAAGAGTTGACAGAATTCAAAATTGCTGCTCTATGACATTTTTTGCACACTGGGCATAAGTCCACCAAGTGTCTCTGAACAGAATATGGAGGTGACTTGCAACTGGCAATAGATCGATGTTGGGGCCTTCGATCAATGAACCATAGATTTTGTTGGATTTGTGATGTGGGAATTTAGCTACAAGGGCCTCTCTCCCACCTGTACATCTCCCGATGACTTTCGTATATGGTGGTTTCCGAAACTAGGGTTTCGTTCAATAGGGGACAATGCATTTCAAAAAATGAGGGACAAACTTGGAAAACCATGGATGGTGGTGATGTGGTCAACATTTCCATATTTCCCTGCCTAAACACATAAGCAGGAGTTGAAGGAATTCAAAATTTCTGCTCCATGACATTTTTTGTGCACCAAGCACAAGTCCACTAAGTGTCACGGAATGAGATCTCGAGGTGATCTGCAACTCACAATAGATCGATGCTCAGGGATCCTATAGATGAACCATTGATCCGTTGAATTCATGACATGGGATTTTATCCAAGAAGGCCTCTCTCCCACCTATCCATCACCCGACGTCCTCCATATATGGAAGATTCTAAAACTAGGGTTTCGCTAAGTAGGGGACAATGATTTTCACGCTAACGAGGGCCAAAATTGGAAAACCAAAGACAATGAGGCTGCGGTTAGTGTTTCCATATTTCCCTTCACAAACACGCTAGCAATAGTTGACGCATTTCAAAATTGCTGCTCTGTGACGTTTTTTGCGCACCGAGAATATTTCCACCAAGTGTCCCTGAATGGAATCTAGAGGTGAGTTGCAACTCACCACAAATCGATGCTCACACCTCTGATCAAAGAACGTTGATTCAGTTGGATTTGTGAAATGGGATTTTAGCTAGGTGGGCCTCTCTCCATCTGTCCATCACCCTATGGCCTTTGTATACGGTGGTTTCTAAAACTAGGGTATCACTTCGTAGGGGAAAATGCATTTCATGCCAACAAGGTCCAAACTTGGAAAACTATAGATGATGGGGCTATGGTTGGATTTTCCATATTTCCCCTACCCAAACATGCTAGCAAAATTTAACGAAATCAAAATTGTTTCTCTATGATGTTTTTTGCGCACTGGGCACAAGTCCACCAAGTGTCCTTGAACAGAATATGGAGCTGACTTGCAACTCGCCATAGATCGATGCTCAAGCCTCTATCAATGAACTGTCGATTCTATTTGATTCATGATGTGGGATTTTCACTAGGGGGGCCTATATCCCAATTTTCCATTGCCTGGTGACCTCTGTATATGGTGGTTTCTGAAACTAGGGGTCCGTTGAGTAAGGGACAATGCATTTCACACCAATGAGGGACAAACTTGGAAAACCATGAATAGTGAGGCTATGGTTGGTGTTTCCATATTTTCATTGCCCAAATATGCTAGTAGGAGTTAACAAAATTCAAAATTGTTGCTTCATGACATTTTTTGCACACTGGGCACAAATCCACCAAGTGTCCTTAAACGAAATTTCGAGGCGGCATGCAACTCGCCATAAATTGATGCTAGGGCCTCCGATCAATGAACCATTGATACCATTGGATTTTTGACGTGGTAATTTAGCTAGGGGGGCTCTCTCTTGCCTATCCATCGCCCGGTGACCTTTGTATACGGTGCCTTCTAAAACTAGGGGTTCTCTCAATAGGGAACAATGCATTTCATGCCAACAAGGGCCAAACTTGGAAAACCATGAACGATGGGGATTCAGTTGGTGTTTCTATATTTTCCTTACCCAAACACGCTAGTAAAAGTTGACAGAATTCAAAATTGCTTCTCTGTGATATTTTTGTGCACCGGACACAAGTCCACCAAGTGTCCCTGGATGAAATATGGAGGTGACCTAGAACTCATCATATATCAATGCTCGGGCCTATAATCGATGAACCGTCAATTTCATTGAATTCATGATGTGGGATTTTAGCTAGGGGGCCTCTATGCATCCTGTCCATCACCCAGTGACCTCCGTATATGGTGGTTTCTAAAACTAAGGTTTCACTCAGTAGGGGACAATGCATTTCACTCCAATAAGGGCCAAACTTGTAAAACCATAGACAGTGGGGCTACAATTGGCATTTCCATATGGCCTCTACCCAAACACACTAGCAAGATTTGATGGAATTCAAAATCACTGCTCTGTGTGGTTTTTTGCACCTCGGCACGAGTTCATAGTGAAACTGTAACCCTAACTAGGGTTTATTGTTTAACATGCATGGCCCTGAGTTTGGAATTGATAACCTATGGTTTAACATGCATATATTTTCCAACTTGATGTTCATCCATGGGAAAACCCTAACCCTACCAAGAAAATACTAATCCTAACCAGGGTTTAGAGATAACCATGCAATAGAGTTGATCCTCAGAGTTTTCCAACAAATAGTCCAATAAATGAGGAGGTCTCTCTTTTTCAACACTTAATAACAATATTGTTGATGAATCCAATCTTTTATCCTTTTTTTAATTTTGGAATATTTCAAATATATTTTTAGTATGTGGGTCACACCTTTTATTGTATATTTTCATGCATAGTCTGGGCCTGATTACATTATAGTTTCAATCTCCCTCACATGTCAAAAAGTGTTCTAGATTGCATGTTTATGATCTCATGTTCTTCACACAAAGTCTCATGGATTTAAGACTGCATAATCTTCTTGTATGGTTTGGTCATCTTTCCTTAGAATTTCCATTACCTTGAATACCTCTTTAAGACTCAACGATGATTGTAAAGAGTTGTCACTACTTGGATTTTATTGGCTTGTTTCTCATATCTCCCAATAAGAAATGAGTTTCTCATATTCAGTCTAATTATCATGGACCTAAATATAACAATATTGTCTTATCTTACTGTCATAACTCAGTTCAGAACTAGTCTAATGTCCAACTCAACTTTTTCAAATCTAGTGGACTTTTGCTTCAAATCATGTTGATTCACGAAGTCGGTTCTCAATCCTTGGATTCTATTGTAGTTCCTTTAATGATGAGTGATTAGTCATTTGGTGCATGAGGTTTGTTGAATAGTTTTGTTGGTCATTGGTGAAATTTGTAGCATGTATTGCACTTAGTTTTATTAATTTACACTTGAACATTTACTTAACTTGTAATTTAATCATCCAAACTCACAATTTTTAATTAGATATATCCAATTGGTGTGCATGTAGTGACTTCATTGAAACCTTTAAATACATCTTATTGCACTTAGTTTTATTAAATTCCAAGCGAAAAAGAATTGACTCAACTTGTAATGATCATCCAAAATCACAATTTTTAATTAGATATCCAATTAGTGTGCATGTAGTGAGCTCATTGAAACCTTTAAATATAATAGTTTGTTCTTTTGGCATAGTGCATTCATAAGTAATATATCATATAGACAAATCAACACAATATTTTGACACAAGAACATGTGGAAACCAAAGAACAAATACAAAGTCAAATGTATCATTCATTTATAAGTGAAATTTCAATGTACATGTCTCCGAAAGTACATATATATCCAAAAGTATCTAAAAGTACATATATCCAAAACTATACAAGCCATGTGTACATGTATCCAAATTTACATATATCCCATAAGACACATAAAAACTCAATCTTCCTCTTGTTCTTTCCCGACGTTGATCCTCTGGGCACATCTCTAGGATCAATGTGTATCACTAGATACTGCAAATTAAATATCAATTGTTAAATTTAACTATTTATTAATACATTATCTCAATATAGAAATAAAAATAATAATAATTTGTGGCTCACTAATTTATAAAAAACACTCACCCACTCCGCTGGATGAATTGGAAGCTCTGGTGGTCCGAGCATTAGTGAACTAACATGTACAGTATGTGGAAATTAGCAAATTAACAAGTATTAAAAAAATGAAATTTTAAAATGTTTACCTCAGTGTGATAAATGAAAATGGGTGCTATATGAATCTCTCCACCAATGAAGGGATCAGTGGATGGAATTTCATGCCCCCCTGTAGATTGTGGAACATATGACTATGGGGCGTCGCTGTCAGCATAAAGCATCAACTGCAATTTCACAAATTAATATATTATATCAAACTATATATATGTGTACAAAGAGCAAAATAAATGAAGAAATTATTACAATTAACCATCTACAAACATCACTCAAAAACCCACTGAAGGAAACATCTGAGGAAATACCATAGCAAGGATGACCACATGATGTGAACTCGTGAGGCTCAAAACTAGGTTGGGGATGTGATGATAGTGCTGCACTAGTAGATGGTCCTACAATAGTGGATGGTACTACACTAGAAGATGGTCCTTCACCATGATGACCTGGTGTATGTACCACACCAAGGACAGATGTCCCTTCCTCACCCATATGTTGAACTATAGGGTTATGGCGAACAACCATTAATGCCAAACTCAAATATGCATCACGTGTCTATGGAATAACACAATGTGCAGGTGGAACATCTAGCCCAGGAAATTTCTTGCAAGGTGCATGGATATGGAAATCAAGGTCTCGAAGCATCACATTAGGTCATTTTTGGGGCATCCCCCCACCGATCCCCTGAAACTACAAGATATCAAAATATTTTATGTGTTTACCCAATACAAACTCTGCATACATATTTCAAAGGAAATACAAGGGGAATTCCTTGTTGTTATGTGGTGACATATCAAAAACCATATACATTATGTCCATCTAGCTATAAACAAATGGTTGAAATGTGCACCACTCAATAGAGATATGAGACCTGTTTTCATTTGGGATTTCCTCGGACCGAGGGTCCCTAAACAATGCAAATATATGCTCTTTGGTATTTTCAACTTTTTAATTGCATTGTAGTCTATCCCATTAGCATATTCTTGTCTTTTTATTTCTCTATATGATGTAATATCATATAGTATATTACTTGAATTTGAAATAGTGTCAACAATTGCATCCAAAGTTTATGCAAGTGAGCGGAAAATCCTATCACCACCACTAAAAGCCGCACTAATGCCCCTTAAGTGGGAAAGCTCAATCAATATCTCCGCATTTTTATCCATAGCCTCAATTGCAATAAAAACATAAATAATAAAATCATTAGAAACATATACATGGTATATAATGATGTCTCTTCAAAATTGAAAATGTATTAAATCAAACTCAAGTAAGCAATTTAATGGCATTCACTTGCATACATTTAAAACTTAAATTAAACATTTAACAATTAAAAAGTAAGTTTTGTTCAACTTCTTTCTAGAAGTTAAGGTACTTCTTAACCCTCATTGGTTACTTTTCCATGCACACTTGGGTTTAAACGTCTTAGAATTTAGGAGTGTTATTTTGACATTTTTTGTCCTTTACGTCCCTTGGATATGTAAATGACAGTGGTGAGGGACTATTAGGATATGTGAGGAAAGAAAAGGGGTGATACAGGGATTCCACCAATCCTCTAAATATCATTGACTTGATCATTGTTGGGAACACTTTCATGACACACTCTAGGTAGTTCATGGGTGTGCACCATTTCCATTGTTCTATAAACATGGAAACCAACCAAAAGTGACATGGGAAAATGGAGAAATTATGGACCGGATTACGATTGGTTGTAGATGAGCTTAGAGACTCGACATGTAGAAATATATTACCCATTGTTTTTACTATTTTAAAAAATGGTTGGTAAAACTAGTGATGCAAGGGAATAGAATGTTTGAGTAAAGTCATTTATGACTTTGCTAGGTTAAAGGAACTTAAGGAGACCTACGGTCTCATATGCTTCTAATTTTCTTTATTTTATTGATAGGTTTAATAAAGAGAATAAGGATACTACATCCTTTTCCAAATATAATCAATAGGGTTAGTTGAGCATTTTCATAATTTTATCATCTAGATATTGATTTTTCAAGTGAGTTACCAGTTTGTTGAGTTAAACATGGATTATGTTCCTTCTTTATAGGATCAAAGAAGCAAAATTCGAGTTGTATTTAATTTAGTTGATGACCTTTAATTAATTATCTTCTTGGTAGCTCAATATAGCTAGGGTTAGCTCGCAGCAGTTAAAGATAGAGATTCAAGTGGAAGAGGGCTCAGAATTATCAATTCCTTGGAGCAAAACAAAGACAATTTCTCTCTGCAAAATCAAACTCTACATTGTATGGAAAGATTAGAAAATTAAATAAGAAACAAAGTGATTTTCTATATGAATTATTTGAGTTGAATAACAGTGAAAATAGAATCTATTATCTCTTTTCAATCTGATGGAAGAGTAAGTCATCTATGTAAATCTCTATTTTATTTTAGTTTATCAAGAACAATCGAAATACGGATAATCAATGGGAATCTATAAACATGAGAATTGTGTGCACAGATGCTAAAGGTATTACACATATAGAACCTATGTTATATATAGTGATTGTCAAATTCCATCAAGAAATTGCGGGTAAATTCATGCTTTGAAGGAACAGAGAGAGAACCAAGGGTGATCAATGGTCCCTGAGCATTGAATAGATTGATCGAGGGTGCGGATAGGTCAAATAAATAGTAAACAATCTCGATTGTGGAGATCAAATGCCATTTAGATCAATGATTCCATATCCACATCACAATCAGAATTACATTATGGTTATGAACTCTTCGACGGTGCGATGAATACCAGGGTTGTATAGTGGTTTCAAGACGTGATGACTTGTAATTAGAGATCACAGTGAGAAGGTTTGTCTATTTGAACTTTTATTTTCCATTGCGATAAGGCCAGCAGCACGAAGGCTAAGTCATATGCACAGAACAAGAGAAAAGCATCGAGGAAGGTAGAGTTAAAACACAAATGAGGTGGGTGCTACAACCAAGAAGTGAAAATATTTTAGTTTTAAAATGGTGGTGGCTGCTGAAACTGGAGGAAGGAATAAAACTAGTCATAGTTACTAGTTTTAACTCTGTGTTTATATATATATATATTGTTGATTTATATATAATACATTGTTTTATGTTTAAAAGGGAAGGCCTGAGAGGCACTTTGTTAATGTGTTTTGGAATTTAGTTAAGGGTTCTTAACTAAGAGGCAATGTATAGCTACATACACTTTTGATGAAATTTTGATTATGTTCATGGACAAATGATTGTGATGAAATTTTGAGAAACCAAGTTACTAATTTTTTATGCATTTTTTCTATTCACGCTTGTGCATGCATTTCATCTTTCTATGGCCATTTCCAACGAAACTTATTTAATTAGTATCATGGGAAAATTACCTTTGAGGGTTGAAAATTTGGGTTTCATGTGGATGGATACATCATTAGAAAGAGAGGAGTTCTATATTTTTCGATTTTTGGTTGCATTAGGAATTTTTGAGTTATTGAAAAGGGATTAATTCTAATTATTCACTCATGTTGGTTGAGGGAGATGTGAATTTAATTAGATATTGGGTTATTTCAAATTTGCTAAATATTACAAAATTTTGTTGTTTTAAACTCTAAAAAAAAACTAATTTAGGTTTAAATTGACAAAAAAATGCTATGGGTGAATGAATTACCTGATTATATGACAATTCACCGGTGAATTTTCCTCCCTTCCAATGAAATATAACTCCTCCAATACTCTACGACACAAAATACACGCTCATCGAAGCTCAAGTTCGTGTTCCTGATGGGTGAAATGTGCCACGGATATCGAGACTGTGTAATTAAATTGATTTTAAATTTACAAAAAATGTATCTGTTCTATAACTACATAGCGTGTACGCGTTTTGTAGTTATATAACACTTATGCATTATGTTTACCTATCCTACATGTCTAATGACATGTCAGGATCAGGTTTAACCATATCAAGTGCTATCTAGCATAAATGAATTATATTTTTATGTAACATGATCGTGTTTTTAAATACTAGGATTGCATCTAAAGGTCCCTCATCTTCTTGCACACACCCATAAATATTTTAAAAACTAGATATAACCCAAGAAAAGGTGACTAAATGTTGTTAATTTTCTTGATTGCGAATGATAAATGTAGAGGAAGTGGAGGAAATTCATTGCATCTTGTGAATGACCCAAATCCAAGCTATGCACGTAATAATATGGTGAGATTGGAAAGTAAGAGGATTTTTTCTATGCTCATTTGGATTCAAACATAAATTATGTTTTTTTTATAAGAATGTAGGGAATTCCATCCATGAAAGGGTTTCAATTTTTCATTTTTATGGAGTTTAAATTATTAAGCATATACAAAACATGAGCTCTCTATGGCTATACTTGTATTTACATGATATACAATTGGTAGATTGGTAGGTTGTGGTGTGAAACATCTGCAATTCTCATATTTTCTAATCATTGCACCGACAATTGGACAATCATTCTGTTACATTATTTGTCACATTGATCTCTTAACTAGGTTGTATTTTACACATTTTTCCTTCCCCATTACTAATTTATAGGGTCTTCCACTATCCAATGATACAAATTGATCATTTGATCCTACGATCCTAGTGGGATCATTATTATAATTTTACTATTATTTTAATTACCATCATGTTTTAATATACTAAGATGTGTTAGGGATCATTTTTGTTACAACTTGATAATATGATATAAAGGGGGTATTAAAAATAGGTCAATAAAAATGGATATCTACAAAATCTGGTGAGACTAGGGGTTTTATTAATTGGAAAGGTATATTCGAAGGGGGGATCAACAATACAATTTGAGGAGGAATTTTCCAATATTTATTTAAATTAGGGATATTCTTTAATATCCTATGAATGGTTGTGTTATGTAACAAGGTCAATGAGTGAACCCCCCATGTGCCAAACACGATCTTGGAACATATCTTAGAAGATTTAGTTATAAACAAATATAAACTTCATTGTTAGAGTATTTTGGTATCTTGTAGATTCAATTTGGGTTACTAAATGAGAGAGGTTGAGGCTCTTATTGAGTTGTGCAATACAACATTAAATTGTGGAAAGGGATTCAAGCTTTAAAAATGATACCCTCAACTTAGTCAGGGTCTTCTAGTAAAAGAATGACTTGAATCATTAGAGGAAATTTCAACTCAAAATGGCCCTTTTAACCCAAATTCAAATTCCATGTCATCATGTGTTAGCCAATGAAATTGCTTTAAATTTGAAATATCATATAGGTCTTAAACAAATTTTTAATATAAATTTGGGGATTTGTATCATAAAAAATCTACTTTTTTTGTTCTTATCATCACATTTTTTCACAAATTTATTGTTTTTGGTGTAGCAGGGTCTGTAAGAAGTATGTTGAGTGGGTACGTGTTGGATGCGTAATTTAATTCCGCATCCAATGATATCTCCCGATCAAAATTTGAGTAAAAACACTAGGATATATGTCAAAAACATGAACAAAAAAAGTAGTTTTTTCTTTTCTTCCTCCAAAATTAATAAATTTTATTTTATTATTTTATTATTTTCCTTAGGAGGCCCATTTTGAGTTGAAATTTAATCTAATGAATTTTGGGATTTTATTTACTTGGTGTAGCTTCATATATTTTACATTTATATCTTTTCTATTTTTTAAAGAGTATCTAAAATTACTCTCCTTAGATTTCGATCGATCCCGACATGGCATTCTTGATCTGTAATATTTGACTTGTAACAGAGGTTTATAAAATGGGATTCATTTTAATAGGTTATAAATCTAAGGAATCCTTTCAACTCTTATCCAGATTCAAGTAATTTGATTATTTGTTTATAGGGTAGAATATTTGATTGTATTATATTCGGTTGCCAGTTTTTTTAAGGATGCAGCATCCTTGTTACTCGTATTCCTTCGAATTATTAGAGAGAATTATTTTAACTTTTTTTTGTTTGGTTTAGTTAGATTTGACCCATTCTTTGTGAGTTTATTAAAGGGATTTATTTTTTCTATAGTATATAAAGAAAAAGTGTCTAAGATTATAATAGGATTATGCCCTTTGGATGGTTATATAATAAATTAGGTTGTAATCCTACACAACTATTTTATATCATATAATTAAATCTTTTCGTTAATTTTATTTCAATTGTTTAAATCATACCTAAGGTATGAAGTCTCGATCCGAGTATGAATGCATGCATAAAGATTCATAAGAAAACTTTAAATTACTAACTCATATATATTTTACAAGTATGATTATACTAACAGGAAAGACATCTAGATGTGAAACATGATAGGATATATTATTGGAACAAAGGTGTAATAAATCCATAACGTATGTACATGTGTAAGGGATGAAACCCCGAGCCAATCCGTTCAACCAAGAGAGAAAAATCCACTTAATGCACCATCTCTTGCATTATCATATTCAATCTCCATCCAATGCTAGCCTCCTGCTTGTTAATGGACATTCTATTATATAGTATTTTTCCTAGGACTTAGTCATTTATGAGCCTCCTACTCCTTAGCACTCAACAAAGAGTTGTGACCTGATTTTGGGGAAGATGCCTCCTGCACCTTGAGTTCTCACTCGCAAGCTACAACCACTTGTATATTCCTCTTGTGGGTCATCAAACACTCTTCAACAACTATTTCCTTTATGTCCCCTCCAGTATATTTTATTAATAAAAGAATAATCATGATTACATTTGTTTTATTTTTGAATTCTTGTCAAAAATATTTAAAATAATAAAATAAAATATTATAAAAGAATTTAATAATAATTTATTAAATCTTGGTGTATTACATTGCATCAACACAATCTTAGCTAGTATAGTTATCATCCTCCTACTTTATGCTAATGATATTGTTCTTATGGAAAGGTGTCCTTCCAATCCTGATTAGAAATTAAGGATTCTTAAATATTTTTTCTCTAACATGGGTATATTGTTAACACTGACAAGACAAAAATCATGATTATAAACTCTAAGAAAGACAACTATGCAAATTTTATTTATGATAATAGAAATCTAGAGGAAGTGACTTCTTACAAGTATCTCGGAATTTATATTCATCACAAGCTCAATTGGAACTATAGCATTGAGAAAATGATTAATGGAGGGTGGAAATCTTATTTTGGTCTTGAAAATAACTATAAATCAATCAATCTGGTCATGTAGGATAAAAGAAATCTCCTCTTTGAAAGTCTTGTCATCCATTTTATCTTGTATGTTTGTGAAGTATGGGGGTGTAGGATTTCTACAGAATCTTGGAGGAAGATTGAGAAAATCCATAACCAGTTTATAACTTATAACCTCAAAATTAAAAACAATACACCTTATCCTATTCTCCTCATATAAGTGGTTCTTTCCCCCATTGAGAGCATGTCTATGACTAGGTACTTGATGTACAAGCATAAAATAAATAACATGAGAAATAAGAGACTTCCTAAAATTTCTTTAAATGCAAGTAAAAACCAACTATGCCTTAAGCGATGTTGGTGTAAACATACCATGGCTTGGTTAAATAATTGGGTAATTGATGAAAATGACATTTTGTAGAACGTTGATAATGTCAAAAATATTATACTTCTAAGTTTAAATATATATTCTAGTGTGAAGAAAATTTAGCAGTTAAAATAAAATTAAGATACTATAAGGAGGTCAATAATCCTAACTTGGAAGATCAGAAGTATCTCTCAGTAGTAACTAGCTCATGGAAGAAAATTAATATAGCCAAGATTAGAAAGAAATCTCATGAACTCCATAGCGAAACAGGTTGTTGGTATATTCATAAAACTCCATGGGTAGAAAGGGTTTTCTATCTGTGAGAGTCTATGAGCGTTGAGGATGAAAATAATTTTCTTTTAGAGTGCATTGCTTACACCCACATTAGATCCAATTTTCATAGTATCTGCATATTATTTCTTGCAATACACACCTTTATAACCTCCTAACTTTCCAAAACTTTAGTGAGTTTGGAAAGCTTCTTGGCAAGCTTTTGAGCACGTGAACAAGATTTTAAAGTAAACCAAATATTATCCTTTTTAGTTCCGATAGACAAAATTTGGTCTCAGTGGTGTTATAATAATCAACCCATAGTTACCCATATTTCACATTAATTAAATCATTTTTGTCTTATTCCTAGAATCCTAGATCCCCTCTCTATGCTAGTTGACTTCTACATGTTCCTAGAAGTCAATACTTGCTAAACTGGGTCATGGAGTGCTTTAGAATCATCCTGGAAACATATTTAGCATGTATGCTTTATTCCTGATTCCTTAAAGTGCATATTTTCTTTTTTTGAAAGATGCCTTGTTTTACATATGTTTTAAGGCATAAAGGAAAATATAGTCTAGGGGAACTTGCCTTGTTTCTTGATCACGTAATCCTCCTTCATTTTCACCATACAAAATCATGAATGAATTCTCTTTCTACCACATATTAGCTTTCCCACTTGCTTTAGCTAATTCATGAAGATCTTCATGGATTTGGAAATTCCTTTTTGCACCTATGGGGGATTTGACTTGTTTTAGTAAGCCTGCTTTTTGACCAATTCGAATAGAAAACTAGTGATTTTGAATATCTCATGTAATTATATATTTGAGCAGCCTATTACTTCAAATGGTTGGATGTTGTACACTTATTCAATACAGGATTAATTTATGCTCCAATTTTAGTCTCCTTTTGTGTGAATTTTGCATGTTTGATTAGCAATTTTGTGAGCCTAATTGATCTATCTATTGGTTTCAATTTCCACATGGTATCAAATCCTTTGTGTATATATTTCTCTCATTCCAAATTTTTATTGTAGGTTCAAAATCACTGAATGGGAGCGCATTCTGCTGACTGAAGGACACAGGAGCTGAGATATGGACTAATCTCAAAGGATCATATTGACTCCATTCAATTTATTCAAATGGAAAGATGAGATGGAGAAATTTTTGAGAGAGAAAGGTCTCTATAGGTTTACCATGGCTACTGAGGTAGATCCTAATGTAGCTACAAATAAAATCAAATGGCACAACAAGAGGGATGAGGCCTATCGTCTTTTGTGTCTGAGTATCTCAAGAGACCTCCTTTTCCATCTTGATTCATTGACATCTCCTAATGAGGTGTGGGATAATATTGAAGATCCTTTTGGAAGTACAAATTATATGAGAGGAAATCAAATTGAGAATGAAATTATATCCTTTAATCCTAGTAGCCTCGAATCATTGCAACTCTACTTTACCAAGTTTAAGGCCCTTGTTTTACAGTTAAAACAATGTGGGATTGAAAAAAAAGAGGAGCAACTAGTTTTGACCATTCTCTCAAAGCTTTGTCCTAAGTATTCAATTTTATTTTCAACCTTCTATGCCACTAAATTGACAGCTCGAACTTGGAAGATTCCTAAGCTTGTTGAGTTCATGGAATCCCTCACTCAGGAGCAAGATAAATTGGTGATGATGTGCACCATCAAACCTTCCAGAGACCAAGATTTGGTTGTTGGATATTTGAAGGTGGATTCAAAAAGAAATATAAAATATAAAAATACACCTAAGCAAAAGAGAGACAAGGAAAAGTCTCAAGAGGAGTCCTCGAGCTCCATGAAGAACCCTTAGAAGAAGAAGAACAAAGGCGAAATGACCAAGTGTGCATACTGCAGTAAGGGATATCATCCTGAGAGCTCTTGTATGAAAAATAAGATAGACATGTTGACCCAAAGAAGAGGGAAGGAGGATCAAATTCAGAAGACAAGGAGAGAGTACATGCCTTAGTTGCTGGCACCTCATGCTCACCTAGTTTCATCATTGATTCTAGATCTTCCAAACATATGGCTTTGACAAAAGAGATATTATCTTCTCTTGACATGTCGAAAGGTCCGCCAATATTTTTGGCAGATAACTCTCTAACTGACAGTATGGGAAAGGGTAGGATCGATCTTGACCTTGGTAATTTCAATAATTTGTTGTATGTTCTAGGTCTGGCCTCTAATCACTTGTCAGTGTATCAGATGACTCACACTGGGTCTCCAAAGAAAGTCATATTTTCCCCCAATGAATTTGAAATCACTAAGATTTCGAATGGTAAAGTCATAGAAAAATGTGTTGTTGATCACACTTCGAAGGTATACAAGTTTTCCCATTTTATACCCTACTCAAACCCATCTGCTCTTCTTACTCATGCTAATGAAGAAAGACATATTTGGAATGAAATATTTATCCATCTTAACTACAAGTATTTTTCTGATTTGAGTGAAAAATACATGGTCATAGGGTTACCAAAGATCAATTTTTCTAAGGGAGTCTATAAAGCTTGTATCCTAGGAAAACACCAAGAGCACAAGTATGAGAGAGTTGTTCATGAGAGAACCTATGCACCTCTTGAGTTGATCCACAGTGACATTTCTGGTCCATTCCCTCATATGTCCATGATTCAATCCAAATATGCACTCATCTTCATAGATGACTTTTCTAGGTAATGTTGGGTTCACTTTCTAAAGCATAACTCTTAAGTTTTTTACTTCTTCAAAGTATTTAGAGCCTTGGTTGAAAACCAGTCTAGGAGGAAAATCAAGATACTTATATATGAAAATGGTGGTTAGTATGTCAATTTTGAGTTCATCCAGTATTGGAAAGATGCAGGTATGCAGATGCATCATTTTATCTCTTACACACCACAGCAAAATGATGTTGCTGAGAGAAAGAACAGATCACTGAAAGAGATGGCAACTTGTATGATGGAGACTAAAACGTTTCCACCAAAGTTTTGGGCTGAATCTATAAAATGTGCATCCTATATCTAGAATAGGGTGCCACATAAGCATCTTTATGGTATGACTCCTTTTGAATCTTGGAGTGGGCACAATCCAAATGTGACCCATTTCAGGATTTTTGGCTCAAAGGCTTGGGCAAGAATTCCAACTAAAAAGAGGAAGGATTTGCAACCCCAAATCCAAGAGTGTATTTTTTGGGGGTATTCTAAAGTTTCAAAAGGGTACAATCTGATCAAATTGAGCACAAAAAAATATTTCATTGAAAGAAGTGTTTAGTTAGAAGAAGCACCTTTAGCAACAGTTGAAGTTGGAGAGTCCTCTTCACCACCACAGCCATTGATTGTAAATGAAGAGACTAATGAGTTTGTTGATTCTGATATGTTTTATAATTATGAATTAATTATAGATCCTAACATCCCTACAATACCAAAGTGGGCAGCAAGGACCCTTCATGCAGCTGGGGAACTAGCTGGAAATCCTAATGACACTAGGAGGAATAGATCTCAATTTGAGAGTTCCCTTTGTGTGAAAGATCCTCTCTTTGCTGAGAAGTGTTATTTGATGATATATTCTGATCCACAGACATATTAATATGTATCACATGATCCAAGATGGAAAAAAACCATGAAATAAGAATTTAGCTCGCTCTAGAAGAACAACAGATGGGAACTGGTTGATCACCCCCCAGGGAGAAAGCTAGTGAAGTGTAAGTGGGTCTTCAAAACTAAGTTTTCTGCTGATGGTTAACCTTTGAAATATAAGAAAATATTGGTAGCCAAGGGATACTCTCAGGTGCATGGCATTGACTACAATGAGACCTTTGCACCATTGGCAAAGATGGACTCCATAAGGCTTGCCCTAGCCATTGCAGCTTTGAAGCAGTGGGAGGTACATCAGATGGATGTAAAGTGTGCCTTTCTTAATGGAGATATGACTGAATAGATTTACATGTAGAAACCAAAAGGTTTTGTATCTAATCCATATTTAGTGTGTAAGTTGAAGAAATCATTGAATGGGCTCAAGTAAGCCCCTAGGGCTTGGTATGCCAAGATTGATGGCTTTCTACTATCACTGAGTTTTGTTCAATCCAAGTCTTATTCTAATGTCTATCTGAAGCTGATTCATGGTTCTTTAATGATTATTTTTCTCTATGTGGATGACCTTCTGATTACAAGAAGTTCAAATAAAGAGATTGCCTCCTTGAAGGATGCAATGAACAATGCATTTTCTATGACAGATTTGGGATTGTTGAGCCAATTCTTGGGTCTCGAAATCGCTCAATCCCAACATGGAATCAAGGTTCATTAGTCAATGTATGCTTCATATTTTCTCATCAAGTTTAGCATGAAATATTGCAAGCCAAGAAATACTCCATTCCTTTCAGCAGTTAAGCTTGAAGAAGCAGGTTCTTCTCCTATGGTAAATAATACACTGTATAGGCAGTTGATTGGGTGTTTGCTTTATCTGACACATACTCAACCTGAATTATATTATGCATTTAGTGTGGCTTAAATATAAATGGATCAGCCTCATGAGGTCCATTGGAGAGAAGCCAAGAGGATCCTAAACTTTGTTCAGGGAACAAGGACTCATGGGATTTTCTACAAAACAAAATATGACTTAGAGCCAGTTGGATTTACTGACAGTGATTGGGAAAGTGACAACACAGATCGAAATTCTACCTCAAGATATGTGGTCATGCTTTCAAAAGGACCAATCAGTTGGTCAAGTAATAAGAGTGCCATAGCACTCTCATCTACAGAGGTAGAGTATAGAGGAGTTGTAAATGCATCTACTCAATGTTTATGGTTGCAAGGGATACTTGGAGAATGTGGTTTCGAATTAGAGTTTTCAACAGTCATATATTGTGACAATCAAAGCACCATTCGAATCTCCACTAATCCACTTCAAAGACAAATAACCAAGCACATTGAGATCCATATGCACTATATCAGGGAGCTTGTGCATGATTGTACCATTACTATACTCTACTGGGCATCTTCAGAACAAGTAGCAGACATCTTCACCAAAGTATTCTGTGAGAAGACCTTCAATAATCTCAAATCACTGTTGGGGATTGTTGATCATGTGGTGAAGAATGATTCATGACAATATTTCCAAAATTTTGTTTTCCTGTCCATGTTTAAGGGAGGATTTTCTCACTGGGTTTTTTCCTCTTTCATTGGTTGTATGGACATGCAATATGTAAAAGGGTGACTAAGATTTCTTTCTAGGCCCTATAATTTTCTGATATTTACTCATAAATTCAGGCTTAAGGATGGGTGTTAGAATAATCAACCCATAGTTACCCATATTTGACATTAATTAAATCATTTTTGTCTTATTCCTAGAATCTTAGATTCCCTCTCTATGCTACTTGACTTCTACATGTTCCTGGAACTCAATACTTGCTAAATTGGGTTATGGAGAACTTTGGAATCATTCTAGAAACATATTTAGCATGTCTGCTTTATTCCTGATTCCTTAAAGTGCATATCTTCTTTTTCTGAAAGCTACCTTGCTTTACATCTGTTTTAAGGCATAAAGGAAAAGCTAGTCTAGGGGAACTTGCCTTATTTTTTGACCACATCATCCTCCCTTTTCTCCATACAAAAGCATGAATGAGTTGTTTTTCCACCACATACTATCTTTATCACTTGCTTTAGCTAATTCATGAGGATGTTCATGGATTTGGAAAGTCCCTTTTGCACCTATGGGGAATTTGAATTGTTTTAGTAAGCCTACTTTTTACCAATTCAAATAGCAACCTAGTGCTTTCAAATATCTCATGTAATTATATATTTGAGTAGTATATTACTACAAATGGTTAGATAATGTACACTTATTCAATCCATGATTAAGTTATGCTCCAATTTTAGCCTCCTTTTGTGTGAATTTTGCATGTTTGATTGGCAAATTTGTGAGTGTAATTGATCTATCTCTGGGTTCAATTTCCAGAAGTGGACGTTAATTATCATCATTATATTCATAATGGTTAAATTAATTTCAATGCATTGGTTTCTATTTATATATAATAAATAAATATTATAAATTTATTTAAATTTTCTTGCAAATTAAAAATATATTTTTAATATATAACATTTAATATTTACTGTATAAACATATGTTTTGTAATTCAAATGAATGTGTACAATAATATTTATTTACAAATATATCATAGAGTTCTTTCTTAAAAATATTAGAGAGTTTCATAAGCTAGGTTGGAAATAAAGGCATTTTTTTTTAGAAATAGAATTTTAAATTACCATTTCATGTAAGATAAGGTAAATATTGAAGTTGTGAATTCATCCTAGAGTGGTTGTCAATTTGGTCTAGTTAATACAAATGAGTCATATTATTTTGTGATATCATAAAGAAAATATAAAAAACAATTGTTTTTTTATATATTCTTCTTTATATCAAATAAAAATTTATAATTTCAAAGTGTGTGCAAGAAGATGAGGTTCCTTTTAGATGCAATCTTGCTTTTAGGAAACACCGTCACGATACATAAAAATACAATGCGTTTGCATTATGTAATGCTTGTTTTGGTTAAGCTCTATCCGGACATGTCATATGAAAAATAGGTTAGGCTATAAAAAACACAAACTCGTTTTATAGTTATAGAACATACACACGCTTTATAACTAAACGCGCATGCATTTTGGAGAATCAAAACACATACGCGTTATGGAGAACCAAAAAAATGGTTTTGGTGCATGGATATTGCAGCAAGGATTTCTCCCTTACTACAGGGAAATAATGGCTACCTTCCGTCTATAATATGGAAGGGTAGGGTTTCTGGTGGCTGTGCAAGAAAAACAAAACAGAACTGAAATAAAAAAGAAATGAAGAAACCCCTCTGCACACAAGGTTATGGGTTAAGCTCCAAGACCCTACATACAACTATTAGAAACATCCAAAGACCTGCAAACAAACAATGGGGACCTGCAAGAACATATTAGGCCATAAACCTGCAAGCCAAAATATGTTAGAAAAACTAAAATAAACAACACAAAACAAAAATTATACCTTCTATGGGTGGAAATGGGCCAACATGCCCTATCTTGGAGAAGCACCTCTCTTGAGAATGGGGGAGTTATGGCTCAAATGTAAGGATGGATGAGAAGGAGGGTGAATGGCTTGAGAGGAAAATGGTCACAAGGCACTCACTTGGGAAGCATAATAGTATGCAAGGAAGGAAAGTTTTGAGGGTGACCCCCAGCCCTCTATTTATACTTTTTCTCAAGACTTTTAGGATTTTAAGCCCCTGGTTGGGGCTTTAGCCCATTTTTTGGGATTTTATCCCCTTTCGTTCAATCTTTAGCTATTTTGGGGTCTTAAGCTCCTTTGAGGGGTTTTAGCCCCTTTTTGGAGCCTTTAGCCCCTATGAGAGCTATTTTGGCTCTTTTTAGGGGGTTTTAAGCCCTTTTTAATATTTTCAAGCCTTTTTGAGGGTGTGGGGATCAAATGGTGTCAAATGAGGGTCATGTGTGGGTGTCCTTGGGTGGTGTAGGCCATGTAGAGATGAATGAGGTATTTTTTGGGTTAACAGATTGCCCCCTGATGTGTGAGGGAAGGAGCTCATCGTATGGCTGACGGACATCATAGGATTTTCTGGGGAGAGGTTGTTCTTCCTGGGCTGGGGCATGGTGGCTTCTGGTTTTTGTATTAATATGGTTCCCATCAATGGGTGAGATACAAATAATGTGTGACATGTATATGGATGAGGTGAGCATCCCCATGCTCATAACAATGTCAAAATAATAATGTGATCTATGCTCTATAATACGAGAGCTGATCATGTACAACTGATGATACAAAGTGGTTGCCTCAATGAGAGGCTAAATACAATACTGATCTGAGGAACTACTACATTGGACCCATTTTCTATGGTACAAATATCCTGTATCAATCATAAATCTATATAGAAGCACTACTGGGATTTCTGAACTCTATCTCCACTGCAACCCAAAAATCATAAGGGACATAAACCTGTTAAGGTCCCTCGAATAGACTCATCAATCTGCTAGATTTAGGTGACATCCAAGGTCTTCGACCAAATGCTGCACACACCAATACCCTGTATGAATCTCAACAGTGTGATGATGTAGTTGGAGTCGAGCACATGAGAAACAACCATCTCGAGAGGCATTAAGGACTCCTCTTAAGTGGTCCAAGGAACTCATCAATGAGATTAATGAAACCAAGATACAGGAACATCCGGGTCTATCCTTTGGAATGTGTGTGTTGTTGTCGATAGAGGGAGACCTAGCCCTGGTCAAGGCAATGATGTTTCCTTGACCAGAAGTGTAAGGGAGATAACCAAAAGATGTGAGACAATCTGACGACTGACCCACTAAATGAGGGGGGCAGGGGAAGGAGTTGAAAAGGGGAAGAGGGAGTGTGGTGGAATCAAACTTCCTTTCTTTAGAGTATGACAGAAGGGTAGACTAGGTAGCAAATGAAATTGACTCATGGGAAAGGGATCATAGCTGTAATACTGGGAATGTAACTGCAGATGGGAAATACTTGGGCGAGGTAGACACTTTTGATTTTGACAAGATCCAAGGAAGACACATCGCAGAATACTATGAACAAAGGCGAACCAAAGTGGGAATGCTGCCAAACTATTATATGTGGGGTGGTGTCTAGATACACCATTGTGGTACGATCTCGTGGGTTTTTGGTGAGCTCGAGAAAGTAAATGCTCGATAGTGCTTTAAATTTTAGACATTTTGAAAGCACGAAGCAAACTTTAGTGGGGACTCATTTTCATCAATAGTCTCATGTGCCTGAAAAAGGTTAAAAGTGTACATAGGAGAGCTCACCCATCTTGTAGGGGATGAGAGAGTTCTTTACCATTGGTATTCCAATCAAGCCAAACAAGGTTAAACCTATACTGACTAGATGATCATTCAGATACTTTTACGAGCATGAACAAAACCAAGTTTTCTCGGCAATATTTTCTTACTGAGAAGGCTGGAAAAGAGCTTAACGATAACCCATGAGTGTTTTTGTAAATTTCGACTCCTCTATCTGAGAAAGCATAAAAGTATGCAGAGGGGAACGATCTTGGCTTGAAAGTTCCAAGGTGGTCCTTTTCATTTGATGGTCTAGATAGTCCGCAAAAGGAGATAAACGAGACGATGTAGATGCCATTTCCTATACTTTAACGAGTGGGAAAGGAAGCAGTTGCGCTCAGCCATCTTTTCATTCTTTTAGGAGTCAAAAAAGAGATTAAAAGAAACTCTAGTATGGTCAACCGATCGTGGTGGCACAGGTGGTTCCCCTATGTCGGGACAATAGATAGTGGTCCAAAGGTTGTCCGTGCAGTATGGATGGAGCAGGTGGCTCTTAATCATACCAATACATGCACGAGATAGATCGCGACAGAGGCACACGAGTCAGTGCAGCAAAGGCATGCAAGTTAAAGTATCTCTCGAACAGAGGTCAAGAGAGCTGTGTGTGAGTTGTGATGGACGGACTTGACTACATGTGATGTGAGTGCCAGCCTGGAGTCAGTTATATGCCAAATTATTGCAAGGGAAATGATTTGTCCTTCGGATGATGGTCTGGAGATCTGCATAAGGTGCGGTGGATGAACTAGACAGCTATATGCTAAAAATTAAAATGATGTGCCTTACGGGTGGTGGCCCGAGAATCCACATGAGTGGCTTAGGATGCAAGTACAGGTCTGGAGACACTTGCATCAAAATGTTGTGGCTCATAAATTGAGGTAACTTCTGGGAGGTGGTCCCAAAAATTACTTGTTAAACATGAGACGATGGTCTCATAAGGAGATAGAGGATGAAAATTTGAGCCTGGAGGTGTGAGAGGTGTCTTGAATAGGTTTCAGGCGACTTTGGACTAGCAGCTAATGGTGCTGCCCCTAACTTGTAGTAAAAAACGTTGAAAAACAAAAAAGGAAAATCAAGCGACTCTTACTGATGTTAAGCGTAAAACCTGTTGAGGTAGAGCCCATTGTGGGGATTCTCCAAGATTTGTCCATTGGAGTTAATGAGGGTGTATGCCCCTTTTTCGAGGAAATGGTGGATGACATGTGTGCCATATCACATTGACTCAAACTTGCCTTTTCCCAACTTGTCATTGGGTTGGTCGTAGACTAGAACCATATCACCTTTGCTGAAGGTGCGAGGGTGGACATGGGATTCATAGTGGGAATTTGACAGTGTTTTCCCTACTTCGATGGCTTGGAGGGCAGCTCGACGGTTTTTTATGGTTTTCTCAAGTTGGAGGAGTCATTCTTCTAAAGGTGAAGTATCACGTAGGAGTTCTACCACGAGCCGGAGGGATAGGATATGGCACTCTATAGGGAGTACTGATTCAATGCCATGTACTAGGAAGAAAGGGGTGAAACCAATTGTGTTTTTTGTGGACGTGCAATAATCCCATAGGGCAAAGAATAGCATGTAATGCCAGTTGGTTTTATGGTTTCCTACCAACCTTTGGAGCATTGTTTTGCTGATTTTATTGACTGCTTCAACTTGGCTGTTTCCCGGGGGGTAGTAGGAACATGAGTACTAGTGTTCAAATTTCAACATGGTTGACAACTCAGTCCAAATAGCGTCTTCAAAGTGTGTAACATGGTCTCAGACCAACTGTTTAGGAACATCAAATCGTCAAATAACATGGTTGAAGAAGAAGTGTGCTGATGTTTCACTTTTGCAATCAAATGTGGGCATGGCATCGGCCCACTTAGTGAAGTAATCGACTACCGTAATGATGTATTTATGACCATTGGCCAAGGTAGGGTTGATTGTCATGAAGTTGATTTCCCATTTGCAGAAGGGCTCGACTGTGACTATGGGGTGTAATGGTGCAGGGGGGGTTCTTGAATTTGGGGCAAAGAGCTGACAACTGTGACAATGCTTGACTACCTCTATGCAATCAACAAAGATGGAAGGCCAGAAGTAACTAGCACATAAAATCTTTTGGGTGGTTTCCAAACTTGAAAGGTGGCAACCACAGGCTCCACTATGACAGTCGTTGACGATGGTCTCAGCCTCGTCATGGGTGGGACACCAACGTAGGATGGTATCAATGCCTCAATGATATAGAACATCTCCAATCAACAAGTGGCAAATGGCTTGATGTCGAATGCGTCACCTTTCCTCATGGTTTAAGTGTGCTACGAACTTTTGTGTTCGTAAGTATAGAAGGATGTCCCCATACTATGGGTCTTCCGTGGATATGACGAATAGGAAATTATCAGGGATGTCATCCTTGGGAGGTGATGATGCAGTTAATGGGGGTAGATCGGTGATGAGTGTGACCAATGCAAGTGCCTTTGTGCTTTATGGGGAGACGAATTCTAAGTCAAATTCTTGGAGGACGACTACCCACTTAGCCACGTGACCTTGTAGAAGGTGACAGCTTAAGAGGTACTGCATCGGGTTTGAATTAGCCACTACACATGTATAGTTTGCAATGATGTAGTGGCACAAATTTTGAGCCGAGAAGATGAAGGAGAGGGCCAATTTCTCCTTGGGAGAATATAGTAGTGGGGGACCTGTCAACTTTTGACTGATGTAATAAGTCACGTGCTCATACGGGCATCATCTTCTTAGACCAAGACTCCAGTAATGGCATTCTCTAAGGCCGACACATAGAGAATGAAGTCTATGGTGAATTATAGTGTTGAGAGTAATGATTTAGAAGCCAAGGCTTGCTTGAGTGCATCAAACGATTCTTGTGCTTGCTGATCCCAAACAAAGGGGATTTTTTTGTGGAGTAGGAAAATGAATCTGTGGGATTTTGTTGCATACTCTGGTACCAAGTGGCGAAGGAAGTTGGCCTTTCCTTGGAGGCTCTGTAGTTGGTGCTGTTTTTTTGGTGAAGGAAGATCAAGGATAGCCTGAAATTTGAGGGGATCTACGATTATCCCTTTGTGGGATACGATGAATCCGAGTAGACGACTTGTTGGGACACAGAAAATGCACTTTAAGGGATTTAGGATAATTTTGTACTTGCAACAACGTAAAAATACTTGCTGCAAGTCATCCATATGTTGTGCTTGTTTTGGTGATCGAGCAGTAAGATCATCTAGGTAGACCAATAGGATATGGATTAGATCATGGAAACAATATGTCATGGTGCACTAGAAGGTGGATCCATCATTTTTCAGGCCAAAGGGCATGACTCGATATGTGAATGTGCCCCATGGGGTTTTGAATGCAGTATTGTAACAATCTTGTTTTCGGATCTAAACTTGGTTATATCTAGAAAATCCATCCATGAAGGAAAAGACCTCATGTCTGGCGCATGCATCAATAATCTGATCGATGAAGGGTGTTGGGAAGTTGTCTTTGGGACATGCCCCATTTAGATCATGGAAGTCTGTGTAGATGTGGATGGTACCTTGTTTTTTATTCACGAGAATAGGTTTAGAAACCCAACTGGTGTATGCAATGGGGTAAATGAAGCTGGCTATGCATAGCTTCTCTATTTCGGCTTTGACTGCAGTCGCTTTGGAAGGATGGATGGGACGTTGCTTTTGGCATACGACGGCCACATTGGGCCATGTGTCGATGTGGTGTTCCATGATGGATGGATCCAAACTAGTAATTTCATTGTAAGACCAGGGAAAGATGTCACGAAATTCTTGGAAGAGAGCTTTGTAGGCAGTGACTTCCTCCAGGGAGCAGGATGCCCCCAACATGATTTCTTCAACAACCTCAGGATTGGTTGAGATTTTGATTTTGATGGTTGGTGAGATGTTGGCCATGCTCCCTTCTTTGAAGGTGTCTGGTTCCAGAATGAGGTTTTTGAACCAGTCAACTTTCCCATGAATGAAATATTTGGTTTCCACGGAAAACTGGTCCGACTACGACACAAGTTCTTTAGGGAGGAAGAACGAGCGATGGTGCATGTCGTCCCATGGGTATTCTAGGGCAGTTAAGGCTTCAAGTATCTCCTCATCATTGTAGAAGCAATGAAGAGATAGGTCTGATGGACCATCATTGGTGGTGGAGACAAGAGGGTCAGTAGAACTGGACATCATGTAAATGGACATGGTGTTTGAAGAAGGAGGTGGGGGTACACTTCTTCGATCATGGTGATCTCAAATTCAAGGGAATTTTGTTGAAGGTTGGATAAAGGCATTCTGAAATCGGACAAGTCTTGGCAGTGGTGAGAATACTGTCCATACAAACCGCAGAGGGCGCAAGCATGGTTTGTTCTCAATGACTTGTTTCTCACTATTGGCCCGCTTGGATGTTCAACCATGGGGAGGTTTTTCGTTGTATCCATGGCATCCAAATGCGTGGGGATTATGGGAATATTAGGGTAGTTTTGAGTTGGATGGCCCTATTCTTCACAAATAGCACAAGGCAGGATCTGTCAAGGTTCAGTGGTAGCTTTCATGTTTTTTCCCTTGGCCCTTTTTAGGTGGGGCGGTGCAGGTGTGGGTGTGGTGGTTGGTTTTTGTGAGCCAGGTGGAAGATGAGATTCAACCGCAATGGGTTGCATGGGGGTTAAGACTAGCTAGGGCATTGGTGGTTGAGCCGATGGATCTAGGTACCACATGGGAATTCCCAATGTAAAATTGGGTAAGTTTAAGGTAGCCATTACTGGCTTGCTAATGACACCAGGCGGGAAAAGAGGAATGGAATTGTGTGGACTAGGGAGGAGCCCAGATGACTCCCTGATGGTTGTATGTGGGGATGAGGTTGTGGTTGCGGTTGCATGTAATGTTGCGGCTGCGGATGATGTTGCGGCTGATGTTGATGTTGTGGTTGTGGACGGTGTTACGGTTGGAACTACAGCCGCGGTTGTTGTTTGGGTGCAGCAGTGCTGGATGAGAGTATGCACAAATCTGCAGTCTCATTTGGTGTCGGCAGTGGTGACACTAAGGGAAAAAAAGTCGTCATGGTGATATCGACAAACAACCCAGGGCCCAGATTCAATAATGGGGAGGCTAGTATGTTTTCAACCATGGTGTTGACCGCAGGGATAACATTGGCGATTGTGGTCAACCCTTCCGGATCAATGGTGTTGATCGTAAGGATAACATTGGCGAGTGTCGTTAGCCCTTGTGGATCGTGATAATTTAGTTGGTAAACCGACATGATTTTCCCCTCATGGTGGAACATCATGAGACAGAAAATATTTGATGCTACAGCTCTCATGGCATACATATAACTTCTTCCAAGCAGAAGGTTATAGTCCAATTGAGTGTTGACAACCTCTATGTCAATATGTACTGGTTTCCCAGCTAATGTGATGGGGACGTGGGGGAGTATTCCTTGGGCTTTAGTTGGATGGCCATCATAAGCCCGCAGAGTTGTAAAGGATGGTTGTAGAATTGGGGATCTAAGATTCTTCCAGACTAGGGTAGACATAACGCACATGGAAGTCCCCTCATCCACTATGCACTGGTGCACAACAGAATTCTGAATAGACACAGGGATTTGGAAGGAAATGGTTGATGGCATCCATGGCTCCCCATTCTTCATGTTGCATGTGATCAACTTGGAGTCAGAGGGGTCTACAGCACCCAGGGCAGCTAGTAAGGCTTCCTGCTGCATTGGGAAATTTTTGAGTACCTCAGGAGTGGACATGGTGGTAGGTGTTTGGGCCAAATCATCCACGATTATGTAGCTAAAAACATCTCTATCCATGGCATTATTGCAACCCAGTGTATGGGGGGGTACGAGAATGGGGGTAACTGAAGAGGTGCATTGGATATTTTAGATGTATATGCCTCTGATGTGTCAGTATGTTCGATGTTGGTTCCATACTGATTTCGTCTTGTTTGTAAGTTGAGCTCTTCAGTTGTCATAGCTAGCAGGTGGTGCACACTTGTTTCTTCCATGGGAGGTGCCCCCGAAGCATTGGGATTGGTTTGGGGAGGGGGTGCAGTTGCCACCAATCCTTGGACTAGTAATGGGTTTTGGAGCACCATAGGAGGAGGTCCTGGTGGTGTTGGGTTGGGTTAGGATTGGTCTATTGTATTGGTGGCATGTTGAACCTCGTTTCTAATGGCTTGTTTAGCACAAACCATGAAGGGACACTCGTATGTGTAGTGCCTGTAGACCTCGCATAGTGTGCACGGTTGGTTTGTATGCAACTGAGTGTTGCATCTTGGTGCATTTGGTCATTAAGGATTTTGGGTTGGTCGGTTTGCTGTGGCATTGCTGGGAGGATTTGGTTGTTGATCGCCTCCCTACGGTTGATTGTTTCCTTGGTCTCAGGGTTGGTTATTCTTGGCTTGCCCTTGTTGGTTATTAGGGGATGGTTGGTTGGGATGGTTTTGTTGTGCAAACACCTATCCCAATGGAGCAGGTGGAGTAGGGATGGGGGCTTGTATAGCTTGCACCGGTGGTGCATAGTAGACTTGGGTGGGTGTCAGTGCCACAAATGTGGGCATTTGTCCCGCGTATTGTTGTGTTGTCCAAGCTAATGCATAGGCCTATTGTGGTGGCACAGGCTGTGCATAAGAAGTTGTGGCTCCAGACTGGGACATCATTCTTGCATAGTCTAGAGTTTGGTTTTGGTAGGAAACACTAGGGGTATTACTTGGTTGTGGTGGCATTGCAGGTGGTGTCGAATGGTGTTGTGGTTAGTGAGAGACCGAACCTATGATGCCATTTGCAGCATGGGATGCCCCCAGTGCATCCTGATAGGAGGTTCCTACATGGGGAGTGTCTAGAATGATAGTGTAAATGTATCCAGACTATGCATAGATTAGATCAAACTACTGGGATTTCAGGATGGCCTCCTCTTCGGATTGCGGATGTTTGGATGCAATGTCATTTGCTATAGGTGGTAGGAAGGTTTTTAGGAACCAATCCAGGAATATCTTGTCATCAAGTTGGATCTTGCACAAACTAGGGCATTGCCGCCACTCATGGATGTGGTCGGTTATGTGGGTAGCAGTATTCTGGCAGCAAGATAACAAGATCTCCACTCCTTCATCGTATCTAACGGGGAGTTGGAAATATTGCAGGAACATGAAAGCCAGGGAGTTGAAATCCGGGTACTTGGCTTGTCGTAGCTCAATGTACCACTTGGCTGCAGCACCTGTGAGGGTGCGTTGGAACAATCAGAGCATGATCAAGTCATCCACAATGCTATTTGATGAGCACCATAGGTGAAACATCATGATGTGGTTTTGGGGGAACTCCCCTGCCTTCCTTCAAACTTGGGAATGTCTGAGGGGATTTTGGTTGGCATGGGAGGCCAAATATTTTGATGGCGGATAGGGTCATTTGTTAACCGAGCCAAGTCAAGAAATTTGATACATGCCATGAAAGGAAGGTTTGACCCAAGGTTGATGTGAGATGGGGCAGCCATGGTGGTGGGGTTTGCAGGGACATGATGCACCAGCATAACTGGGGGTACTTGTGGCACCATTGTGGATGGGCCAGTGCCCCTAAGTGTGGTAGGAGGGGCAGTGTAGGTGGAAGCGCCACTACCCCCATGTATGATAGGAGGGGCAGTGTAGGTGGAAGGCATACTACCCCCATGTGTTACAGGTGGGACAACTTGACTGGTTAATGTGGGTGGTGGTAGCTGGCTTATGACAGTTTGCATGACTATGATGGGGCCACCAGCAGATGTGTTGGTGGTGGTGTGGGGTGTGGAAATGGGTCCACTACCAATCACTATGCCGAAAAATGGATCTAGGTTTGCACCAGCCATCGGGATTGATGGTGCAGTATGCAAGTCTGGCTCAGATTGGTATGATTCTGAGTCTGAATCAGAGGTTGTGTGGCCTTCTGATGTTGTAGAGGGTCGTTGAGAATGGTATCAACCATGTTGGTTCAAGGACCCGAACTATGGTGGGTCACCTCTCAAGCGTAATGAAGAATGTGGGGGATCAATCATGTCTGATTTGTATGTCAAAATGGTGAAATATGGTGATGATTTTTGGACCCTGGTTTTAATGGCTTCCTATTGTCTTTAGGTGGTCACTCGGCCACCAAGACTGCCAAAAGACAACACTTGGATTTTTCCTCATGGGAGTGCTAGTCAATCGGTGGGGGTCATTGCCCATTTCGCTTGGCAATTCCTCTCATCGGCCAGATACTTTGGGGTTCCAATGGTACTCCTCACAATGATTTTTTGGGTTGAGCCCAAGTACTTCCCATGGTTAAGGCAGTCAGAGACTTATGTCCTCAAAGACTGCAAATGTTTGACTTAGTGTAAATTGTAAATTTTAATGGCTCACTCAGCGTCATGAACTGAGTTGGGTTGGTTTATATGGTATGGTTTGTGTGTATGTCTTTTGTCTTTCTGTTATGCTTAGTGGCTACTTAAATGATTTATGAATATTCTGCAGAGTTCAGAACATTATCAATGAAAGAAGTAAATGATAATTAGAAATTTACACATGTACCATTTGTGAATTTGAACTATGAGAGCTTGACTAGGTGACTGCCTTGCACCTATATTTCTCTTCAACCAGGAAAGGGTGTTGGGCTCTCAACACAATGGGTCTAATCCCATTTGTAGATCCACAGGTCACCCTCCAGATGCAAGGTCGATCAACAGGGAGGACGTTGAGCGCCATGAGAAGCCCTCCTTCTCTACCCCCTCTACCTTCCAAGTCACTTGTTTTTAGTGGCTTTGAAAAATGATAGGTGAAATGCCTATTACTATACAAGCTTCACCCTTTGTCTTATCCCAGAATACCCCGAAGGGTGATGACTGGGTAGAGGAGGAAGGGTTAGGCAAGATGTTGATTTTAATTACAGTAATTTTTAATCAATCTTTGATCATGTTCATTAATCCATTAACCATTGATTTACACATTGATTTATAGATGCTACAAATAAAATGAAAAAATACTGAATAGAAACAAAAAGAGATTTGATGGACAAAGGTGATTGAGCTGCACTAACAGTCCTTAACTTTTAAAAAATCAGAATCTGAGAGACAGATCGCACTTTTTGGTTCAAATGTGGCGATGGGGCACCAAATTTTCCCAAAAATAGCTAAGGGGATCGCTAAGAACCTATAGATAGAAGCGGGATAACTTCTGGGAGGGGGTCACACCTTTCAGGGCAAAATGGGTGACCTAGTCGCACCTTTCGAGCCTGAATGAGTGACCTAGTCACACTTGTCATCCCGATAAGAGCGACCTGCTCCAGAAAGTGAAATTTTTTTGATCCTGAGCCAGATCTAGCCAGCAATAACCTGGACTATGGCCAAATGGGCTCGGATTGGCCTTAAGGAGGCTCAGAAGTAACTAAAAGTGAAAAAAAAACAAAGATCTAAGCTAGATTTGACAGAAATTTAAACTAGGGTAAATGAAAATAAACTGCAAAAATAAAACCCAGGGATCCTATGGGATCCACTTGGTATGGTTTCCAGTTCTATAGCAGGGATTTCTCCCTTACTACAAGGCATGATTGGCTACCATCCATCTATAGGACGGAAAGGTAGGGTTCCTGGTGGTTGTGTAAGAAAAACGAAACAGAATTGAAATAGAACACAAATGAAAAAACCCCTATGCACACAAGGTTATGTGTTAATCTCTAAGACCCTGCATACAACTTTTAGAAACATCTAAAGACCTACAAACAAACAATGGGGACCTGCAAGAACATGTTAGGTCATAAACCTGCAAGCCAAAATATGTTAGAAAAACTAAAATAAACAACAAAAAACAGAAATTATACCTTCTATGGGTGGAAATGGGCCACCATGCCCTGGCTTGGAGAAGCACTTCTCTCGAGAATGGGGGAGTTATGGCTCAAATTGGAAGGATGGATGAGAGGGAGGGTGAATGGCTTGAGAGGAAAATGGTCTCAAGGCACTCACTTGGGAAGCATAACAGTATGCAAGGAAGGAATGTTTTTAGGGTGACCTCCACCCCTCTATTTATACTTTTTCTCAATACTTTTAGGGTTTTAAGCCCCTGGTTGGGGCTTTATCCCATTTTTTGGGCTTTTATCCCCTTTAGCTTAATATTTAGCTCTTTTGGGGGTCTTAATATCCTTGGAGGGGTTTTATCCCCTTTTTGGAGGCTTTAGCCCCTATGAGAGCTATTTTGGCTCTTTTTAGTGGTTTTTAAGCCCTTTTTCATATTTTCAATCCTTTTTGAGGGTGTGAGGGTGAAATGGGGTCAAATGAGGGTTGTGTGTGGGTGTCCTTGGGTGGTGTAGGCCATGTAGAGCTGAGTGAGGGATTTTTTGGGTTAACAGATATGGAAATGAATAAAAACAATAGTTTGCATCATCGAGACTTAAGACCTATAGTAATATTTTAGCATCATCAAGAAAAACATATCAAACAACCATTCCTAACCTCCCAAGAGAATAATCTTTCTTTGTGTTGTAATATGGACACCATTAGGATGCTTTAAGAACTAAGTATGGGTTACAGTCCCTTAACAATTCTTGGGGGAGGAAACTAAAGATTTATGCCCTAAAGGTAGTTTTAAAGGATTGAGGTCCATGAACAAGGCATCTAACCTACACATAGGACATTCGTATGTGATATTTTTCATCTAAGAGAGAATATGCAGTGCATTAAAATTATCTTATCACCATGAACATATCCGTAGACATGGTTGAGGGAGAAAACCTAGTCCTTAGTCCCTAAAGGAACCCTATAGACATATGGGACTAAGAAAAACACCTCAAACAAACACACATGATCTCTTAAGGGTATCCTCAACGTAAAAATTAGGATATGACCATGATTAAGATTTTTTTAACATTAGATATGGAGAACAAGGTGTTAATCATGGTTGGTACATAAAGCTTTAATTTTAGGTTGTAAACAAACTTTTAGGGCTCAAGGTCCATGAACGACACCTTGAATCACCATATATGACCTCTCAAGTTGATAGTTTTGATTTCAATGGGGATATGGGAACCATTAGGGGTGTCTAAGTACTATGTATGTGTCTTGGGAACTTAGACATAAAAAGGGGAGGAAACCTATGCCTTAGCCCCTAGAAGATGCTTCTAGGCATCTAGAGCCAAGAATGATGTGTTGAACAACCTCAATATATCCTCTCATGGTATCATTTACCTTGAAATGGGGATACTAGTGCCATTATAACATTTTTAGCACTAAGTACAGATATTAGGCCCCTTTACATGGGTGGGAGGAAATACTTGGTCCTGATTCCTTAAAGGAATTTGTTAACCATATAGGGCCAAAATTGATGTCTCCAACCACCACACATGACATTAAAAGTGAAACGTTTGAATCTTAATGAGGATATGCATGCCATTATCATTTGTTGAGCCCTAGGTATGCATCTCAAGGCCATGGACATGGTCAAGGGTGGAAACTATGGACTTAGGCCCTAACTAAAGCTTTTAGGCATATAGGGATAGGAAGGATTCCTTAAAAAATCACACATGGCATCTCATAGGTATACTTGGACTATGAATATGGATGTTTGTGGAATTAGGTGGTTTTGAGTAGCAGGTATGGGACCTATAGGAAATGAATGAGGGAATATTCATGTTCCTTAGGCCATAAGGGAATATTTTAGGCACCCATGTCAATGAACGACTCCTTGAAGCACCATACATGACCTACTCAAGGTATGCTTGGTCTCCAAGAAAATATGCACATGCCTTTAAGAGGTTTTGAGCATTAGATATGGGTATTAATGCCTCAACATGGTCAAAGGAGGAAATCAAGGACTTGATCCCTAAGAATCGTTTTGGCATTTATGGCTATGCATGTGCCTTACTCACTATCCCTCCATGGCTTACTAATTGGGCCTCCCTTCCTTTGTATTTCCATCTCTCTCTCTATGTGTCTGTGTGCCTTTACCCCACTCTCTCTCACAACCTCTGTCTCTCTCTCTATGTGTGTGTGTGTGTGTGTGTGTGTGTGTCCCTCCCTCACTCCCCATTTCTCAGATTCTTTCTCCACCTTCTTCATACCTCCCTCGCTATCCCTCCATACATCACACTCTCTCTATTGCTCCCTCTCCCCCCTCTCTACTTGCTTCTAACCCCTCCCCCTCTCCCTCTCACACAATATCTCTCTCCCACGTAGTCTCTTTCTTGACCCTTCCCCACCCCCTCTCAACTATTAACCATCCCCACCTGAACTTCCAACATCTTCATAAACCCTTAAACCTTCCACACCCCCTCTCAACTATTTACCATACATTTGATGTCTTGCATATAGTGATATATTGTGTGCTCTACATAATGCGCACACGTTTTTTAGTTCTATAACGCGCACGCATTTTGAAGTTCTATAATGCACATGCATTTTCCAATTCTATAACACATGCACATTTTATAGTTCTATAACATGCACGTGTTTTCCAATTCTATAAGGGCGGGAAATGTAATTTGAATTTAAACCTTCCAATTCACTTTCTCGCATGTGACCAATAGTGCTATGTGTATGGTTCGGAGTTTTCTTCGGTAATACCAAACCTATGCTATGGTATATGAAAAACCATAGCTAATTGGGCATTTATTCTAGTTTCTAAAGAAGTCATTGTTTACGCACTCATTATAGTATGCTACACAATGATTTATTACGAAATATTAAACATAAATAGCATTATTTCTACAAATTCTAAATATGCAATTTTTATTAAAAATTATTATATTTTCCTTTGTTTTTCAATTTCTATTGTGTCCTAACTCCTTAACTCAAAAAACATATTGCTAGTGTTTTTCCCATAACTTTTTCAATTCTTAATCATTTAAAAATATATATATGGTGCATTAGAATACACTAACCTCTACATTCTATAAAAAAACAATTTCATGATTATTTCATGTAGACCTTTAAAGGCTTCACCCACAAAAGACGTACCATTTTCGAGGAATGATCACTTATATAATTATTAAAAAAAAAAATTAGTAATTTTATTTTCAAAAAATAATTTTACACTAGTGCTATATGTTCTTTACATGCCTACAAATATTTGTATCCTAAAACCATCATTTAGGCCCTCAAAAGCTACACCCACAAAAACATAAACCTTATCATTTGCCTAAAAATTAAAAAGTGACTGTTAGAAAAAATGAAACTTGACATAGTTATAAAAATTTTCAATACATAAACCTTATATATTCGGAAACGTGATTCAATTGTCTACATTTAATTCTTTTTACTCAAATCAAGATATTTTTTTAAAGTATCTCAAAAAATACAATAAAGTTGATGGATGCCTAATTTTTCAGTTTTTTATTGCATCTAAAACGTGCCAAAAGTGACCCTCGTTAGCTTCCACTCAACCTTGAACTTCAAAATTTGTTTATAATCAATTAAAACATATGTTAATCTCATAAAACAATTCAATGAAATAATTCATTCAATCCGTGAGACACAATATGTACCCAAGAAAAACCATCCAAAATTGGAGGATGAAAAACCTAGGAATTCTTTGAGTATGATCGATAATTGCAAAGAATTGTTTTAAATACATGAGCATATTTCCTGCTTGTTTCTGCCTTTCACACACCTAGGGGGGAACGTGGAATAAATATTCAAGCCACTCGGTGTGTCCTTGGGGGAAAGTCTTGAGTCAAGGATGTCACCTTGTTCTTGACTCCTCTGTTTAGGAAAACTCCTAATGAAGCCAAGGGGGATAGACCCTACAAGTTACTAAGGATGGTTACATAGATGATGATGGTATTAAATGAGTAATTTTTTTAGTAGTTTTGATTTAACAATTGTAAACAATAGATAACATGATGATACAATCATAAATAAGCATGATATGACACCCAATCACATATAGATTAAAAGAAATAAATAGTTGACTAGTGCCTTAAAATGGAGTCGAAAATAATTAAGAGTGCTTGCAAGTGTTGGATTGAATGTTGTGCAATTGTATCTTGGTATGTTTTAAATTAATGTGAAAAGATGAATGAATTAAATTAGGCGGGGGGACTCCAGATATACCCAGGTGGCACTTGGAGTATGTCCAAAAGTAACAAGTGCTACGGCTAACCGCAAGGAATGTGTGGGCTAGATGGAGTCTCTGAGACTATGTTCATAATATACCCACTAGGATGTAATAGAGATCGGCGCCTCAAGGTCACTGTCTAGTAGTTCCCACTTCCTTTGGGTATTTTACCACCGTTTACAGTTAATCAAGGCATTGTATTTTTTTTGCATTGGTTAATTGGGAAAGTGAATCCTAATTAATCTAGTCACTCGCGTTTCTTTTGATGCAGCTTAACTGATCGAATGAACCGCATCCAAGTGCAGAGCATACACACTGGAGTCTTGTAAATTTTAGTAAATTTTAAGAGCGTGTTCTTGTTAAAAAAAAGACCCTCCAAGAATCTCTTTCGGTCCAAGTGGACCTCAATCGGGAAATCAAGGAGGGTTTAATTTTACTGTTTGCTTGTGAAAAGTAACAATGAAAAAACACACACCACAGTTTTCCAATTAATTCTACCACGGTCCTCTTTCACCTTTTGGTTCAATTGGGGATTCGTGGGGTGAGTATTAGTATTACTTTGATTTCAAAATATGGAATAATGACAAACATGATCAAAGTATAGAATTCTGTACGACAAGACTAAGCTAGAGAAAAATATGGGAAAAAATGCAAAAAAGTGAGACGGACCCGGATCCTGCCAGGGGGGATAGGGAGTGGGCTCAAAAGATCCTACTTGAAGTGATTATTTTTTATTATTAAAGGTTACAATATCAGCAAACTAATTTCATTTTGGTACTTGTTATCTGAGATCCAAAGGCTTACAACAAGCTTACAACAAGCCTAAAAGGAAGCACAATGGTGGGGGAAGCCTCCAGGAAGCTCTGGTTTGCCGAAGAGTTGAAAAACGAGAAGAGTATCCTTCTATTTTTTGTTAAAGCTGCTAAAAAATAGCAAGGTATTAAAATCAAATATGCCCAAAAACACTTTAAAAGTGCTTTGGGTCACCACACTAATTACCAAAAAAAGGACTATGTTAAAAAATTGTTAAAAAAGGAACAAGTTAGTTTTGCAAAAGGGAACCAAGGAATGCAAGCTTTCCTTGAGATATTGGATTGTTTTTTGGGAAGCCAATATGATGTGCACTTTCTTGCAGAATTTAAATCTTTAAAGAATGAAAAAATAAACTACCTTATGAGAAAGCTTTAGATCTACAACTTAGCTACTTGCAAAAAGCAATTTCTTCACCTAGATCTATCTTTAAAATATGATATTCTTTATGAAATTTCATATCTAAGAAACAAGACTCTTAGGAACTAGATCTAATAATGTATAAGCAATTTTTAGAAGTAGATCTGATCATAAGAGGATGAACAAGTAACTGGAAGATTGATTTTAATAAAATGGAGGAAGAGAAGGGGAAAGGCCTGTTGTTGGATAGATATGCAAGGGAAACTTGTTAGTGGAATACAAAGGGGCAATGCCTTCACAAAAATGTTGGATGTACAATGGAGTCAAATTAGATCCAAAGCTCATCCAATCCTTGCCACTTGAAAGCTAAACACACAACCTTGCACAAAACCTTATGAGATCTGGATATATATATGAAAAAGAGACAAGAATTGCATGCAAATAAGCCTATTAAACATGTATAAGATAGATCTTCAAACACATATTCTATGAAATACAGAAAAACAAGTAATCTTACATGCCCAACTACACTCCTATTGATTCAACTGAATGATTCAATCTAGACAAGGTTCAGATGCAGAAATTGAGAGAAAGACCGGCAACATCAATAGCCGCAAGACAATGTTTATTCCACACACATGAAATCATTACACCATTTAGCCTCCAAAGCTTATTTATTCCAATAATGAAAAGATTAAAATAGTATTACAATAGCAATCATATTTTCTCCAGCTCAAACTATCCAGGGATAATTTTAGGGGTGAATTTTAGCCTAGTGGGCTATTTTTCCATGTTTTTTTCCCAAAAAAACATTCGCCATTTTGCATTTTTTGAAGCCTCGTTTTTCCCAATTTCGATGGGGTAAATTTTTTTCACCCCAAAAATCACCAAGTTATCATATAAACGATATAAAGTCCTTGGAAATTAAAATATATTTTGAAAAATATTGCCAATCATTTTATAGTTGGCGTTTTAAGAATTGGTAATATTCGCCAACATTTATACACTTTGAAATAAGTATGTTTCATTAAAATAATCCCTGGAACTAGATTCAAGAAGGGAATGGCAACTTCAATTTATAGCCTGACTGACTAAGAGGAACGCATGCCTAATTGAAGGAGAGACTGCATCTGATAGAGAGTTAAAACGAGACTCATCTGATGATGAACTATGATGATTAACAAAGTCTAACTGGACTGGAACTGCAAATCGAAGTGACACCTCACTCAGTGAACTGACCCACACATCAAACAACTGCCAAATTGATCCACACATGTGGAGGAGAGAGAAAGAGGGCGCAACCCTAAGACCTGTATGAGCCAATTAAGCTCCTCTTCATCCCTAATCAATGCCTTCAATCAAGGAATGATAACTCTCAGTCAATCCGAAGCCGATGAGATTGATTTCAATCACATCTGAGCAAATCCCACTAACTTAGGAACTTGGATTTGCTCAATTATTTAATTAATTTTTAATTAAATTAATTAATATTTGATTTGTTTTGGATTTTCTTACCTGAGTGATGGAAAAATTGCTCAAAAGTTAGGAAAAGTGGGTTTATAGGTTTACCAGGCGCTCCGAGTTGGAAAATGAGCACCCCCATGACTGAAACTAGCTTTTAACCTCACTTTTATTACAAGACCAATTTTTTCATTTAGACTATTAAAAAATAGCCTAAGTTTTGTGGAAAAATTAAAATTTTAAATTTTAAAAAAAAACACAAAACCTAGAGGGACTTAGAAAATGTTCATATGGCTCGACCATAATTCCTAGCATGTTTATACATTGACACATAGACTCTAGTAACCTCAATAGGCCTAAATGTCAAGCAGACCACCCCAACTTTGGAGGTATTGAGTAAAAAACTCAGAAATTATCAATCATTTATTCAACAACCAATAATAACCAAGGGAAAAAAAACTTTGGGTTGATCGTATAGAAAAATGAGTCCAGGAAACTGACTCTTTTACAAACACTACCATGCTAGAACATTTTATTACAACTCCCCCAAGGGGGTATGAACATGTGGTAGATAAAAGAACACTTCTGAAGAAGCAAGTATGAAGGTCTTCTGAAGTCCGAACAAATCATATTTGTCCAGTTCACCAAGCTCACTTGATAACATCGAATAAGTACAACTTAGGTGTTAACATCTAGCTCCAACTGCGAGACATGTGTTTGATCTGGTCATAGGACAAGGAGAGGATACGAGAACACCATAATTTTTTGTTTATAGATCCTGTAAAAACATCTCAACTTGACAAGAAACCTTAGTAGCACAAGCTTTATATAAAATACAAATGAACCATTAAGCTTATTTATTTAAAGAAAATAAATGTAGCTAACTAATGAAAGAAAAGTTTTATTATACCTATATATAAGTACAAAACAAAAATGTAGAAAGTAAATGTTCTCTTTTAAGGAGATTATTTTCCTACCCTAAGCATGATATAAAAAAGGTTAGGTGTAATAAAAAATCCATTGTAACCACCTAAGCATTTTATTAACATAAAAAAAATTGCCTTGTCTTTGGTTACCAGCCAAAGTAAGGATACTTTATTCAGAAAATGAAAACCTACGTGATGATCTGGAATGGGAGGGTTGGATGGGAAATCATAGGCATGAATAAAGTCATTAAATTTCTTCCCAAACTGGTATGTGCTCACGCAGGTTGCTTCTATCAATGACTAGATAGGACGTATATACCAATTGCCATGATGAGGCAGACTGACTACATCATCATACTAATCATCAAGGCTTACCGAATGATAACTCATTGTATAAGCCCCAAGTAGCTCCAAATAATAAGGAACCTGTACATGTGAAGAAGATGGTTGAGACTGATATTCCACTGACTGCATCACATCTAAATTTTCACAACATTGCTTTTCAATGTACTCATTACTGTTAACTTTGTGCGGCTTTGCATGATATGACTCTGAATGATCATGTGAAAATTCTGAAATCTCCTCATCCATACTAAGATTTTCCTAGCTATCCAGATCCATGCTCCCCTCTATGGATGTATCATAGATTGGACTTCCACAAATTTTTGAATAAACACTCTCCTTTCTGGACATATCATGGATGGGATTCTCAATAAGATTTTCACAAGTTGGATTATCTATGAAATTCCAATAGTCATCACTCCCATCTATGTTGGATATGAGAGAGTATTCCTTGCTGGTATCACATCCTAAGATATAAATACCCTCCTCCAATTCATAATAATCATCCTTCAAAGTTTTGGTTTCAAACATATTACAAGAAGTTACTAACTTTCCAAAACTTCATCCCTAAGTGATGAACATAGAGGAGTGCCATCATACACATCATAAATTTCTTCATAAGTGTCGATCTCTGTAATGGTTTCCTCATGAGGTATTTCTGGAAAAATATTAGCACTGCAAAAAACTTGAGAATACCTCAAATCTTCAATGTTTTCAGTTATGGTGACATGAGGAGAGTCTTCAATAATGTTTTCAATCATGGGTTCCTCATGAAGCTCTTCAATAGGATCATCCCAAGTGTGCTCATCTATAATGGAATTCATGGGCTCCTTTATGTAGGTGAGGTACATTTCTACAATGGTTACCATATCTCCCCTAGCATTATGCCACCTCTCAAAAAACATAGTACATAAGTCTTCAAGGGAGGTAATGCATTTATTAGGAAGACCACAAAACCATATCCAAGCCTTCTTTTCCAAAGAATTAGCAAAAATTCGCATCACATTATCCTTATGAAGTATGTTGAGTTTATTGACAAATGAAAAAAATAATATGATGTGATAGACAGCTGAATCACCATTTCCACAAAAAATTGGAGCGTAAACATATCCTTTATCTTGGAGATATGGTTCATGGTTAGGAAAACCCGAGATTCCCAAGAAATCGATGGGAGGATATGTATTGGAAATTTGAGCACCATAATCCTCATCATCCATAACGGCTTATCAGTAGCATATATCAACCATGTATTTTTAACTGAACTGGAGCTGTCAAATAATGAGCATTTAAAGTTTTACTATGTCGTATGAGCTCATATACACACAACAAGTCTCAACAAAATTATGAGAAAGTAGGGTTTTATCCCTTCAATGGATTTACCATGTGAAAAAGACAAATAAGCATTTATAAATCTTTCACAAAAATTACTTTTTTCTTTTCTTAAAAATAAAAAAACGAAAAAAGTCAGTGGAGTCACCAGATGAAAATTAAAGATCTACTATAAGCATCCATTAAACAAAGCAAGAAAACAAAAGTCGTACTCCAGGAATAAAAGGATTTATCCCCAGCAACGGCTCCAAAATAATGTTGCCGTATTTCACACACCTAGGGGGGAACATGGCAGAAATCTTCAAGCCACTCGATGTGTCCTTGGGGGGAAGTCTCGAGTCAAGGCTATCACCTTGTTCTTGACTCCTCCATTTAAGAAAACTCCTAACAAAGCCAAAGGGGGTAGACCCTACAGGCTACTAAGGCTGGTTACTTAGATGATGATGGTATTAAATGAGTAATTTTTTTAGAATTTTTGATTTAACAATTGTAAACAACAGATAACATGATGAGACAATCACAAATAAGCACGATATGAATCCCATTCACATATAGATTGAAAGAAATAAACAGTTGACCAGTTCCTTAAAACGAAGTCAAAAATAATTAAGAGTTCTTGCAAGTGTTGGAGTGAAGGTTGTGCAATTATATCTTGGTACGTTTTAAATTAATGTGAAAATATGAGTGAATTAAATTAGGTGGGGGGACTCAAGATATACCCAGGGGGCACTTGGAGTATGTCCAAAAGTAACAACCACTACGGCTACCCGCAAGGAATGTGTGGGCTAGATGGAGTCTCTGAGACTATGTTCATAATACACTAGCTAGGATGTAACAGATATCGACGCCTCGAGGTCACTGTCCAGTATTTCCCACTTCCTTTGGGTATTTTGCCACAATTTACGGTTTAATCGAGGTGTTGGATTTTCTCCTGCGGTGGTTAATTGGGAAAGTGTATCCTAATTATTCTAGTCACTCACATTGCTTTTGATGCAGCTTGACTGATCGAACGGACCGCAACCAAGCGCAAAGCATACACAATGGAGTCTTGTAAATTTTAGTAAAATTTAAGAGTGTGTTCTTGTTAAAACAAATACCCTCTAGGAATCTCTTTTGGTCCAAGTTGACCTTAATCAAGAAATCAAGGAGAGGTTAATTTTGCTATTTGCTTGTGAAAAGTAACAATGAAAAAACACACACCACAGGTTTTCTAAATAATTCTACCACAATCCTCTTTCACCTTTCGGTTCAATCGGGGATTCATGGGGTAAGTATTAGTATTAGTTTGATTTCAAAATATGGAATAATGAGAAATATGATCAAAGTATACAATCCTGTACAACAAGACTAAGCTGGAGCAAAAAACGGGAAAAAATGCAAAAACGTGAAGCAGACGCGGATCCCCCCAGGGGGGATGGGGAGTGGGCTCGAAAGAGCCTACCCAAAGTGATTATTTTTTATTATTAAAAGTTAAAATATCAGCAAACTAATTTCACTTTGGTCCTTGTTATCTGGGATCCAAAGGGTTACAACAAGCCTAAAAGGAAGCACAATGGTCGGGGAAGCCTCCGGGAAGCTCCGGTTCACCTAGGAGTCAAAAAATGGGCAGAGTATCCTTCTCTTTTTTGTTAAACCTGATAAAAAACAGAAAGATATTAAAATCAAATATTTCCAAAAACACTTTAAAAGTGCTTTGGGTCACCACACTAATTACCAAAAAAAGACTAAGTTAAAAAATTGTTAAAAAAGGAACAATTTAGTTTTGCAAAAGGGAACCATGGAAAGCAATATTTCCTTGGGATCTTGGCTTGATTTTTGGGCAGCCAATATGATGTGCACTTTATTGTATAATTTAAATCTTTAAAGAACAAAAAAAAAAACTACCTTGTGAGCAAGCTTTAGGTCTATGACTTACCTACTTGGAAAAAGGAATTTCTACACCTAGATCTATCTTTAAAATATGATATTCTTTATGAAATTTCAGATCTAAGCAACAAGACTCTTGGGAACTATATCTAACAATTATAATTAATTTTTAGAAGTATATCTGATCATAAGAGGATGAACAAGTAACTAGAAGATTGATTTTAATAAAATGGAGGAAGAGAAGGGGAAAGGCCGGTTGTTGGATAGATCTGCAAGGGAAACTTGTTAGTGGAATACAAAGGGGCAATGCCTTCACAAAATTTTTGGATGTATAGTGGAGTCAAACTAGATCCATACCTCATCCAATCCTTGCCACTAGAAAGATAAACACACAACCTTGCACAAAACCTTATGAGATATGGATATATATATCAAAAAGAGACAAGAATTACATGCAAATAAGATTATTAAACATGTATAAGCTAGATCTTCAAACACATATGCTATGAGATACAGAAAAAAGAAAAAAAAATTTAATCTTACATGCCCAACTACACTCCTATTGATTCAGCTAAAGCATTCAAGCTAGACAAGGTTTAGATGCAGAAATTGAGAGAAAGATCGGCAACATCAATAGTCGCAAGACAATGCTTATTCCACACACATGAGAGCATTACACCATTTATCCTCCAAAGTTTCTTTATTCCAACAATTAAAAGATTACAACAGTATTACAATAGCAATCCTATTCTCTTCGACTTGAACTAGCTTCAAGAAGGGAATGACAACTTCAATTTATAGCCAGACTAGCCAAGAGGGGCGCATGCCTGACTGAAGGAGAGACTGCAGTTGATGGAGATTTAAGTCAAGATTGATCTGATGATGAACTAAGTATAACTATATTGGAACTACAAATCAGAGTGACACCTCACTCAGTGAACTTACTCACCCATCAAACAACTACCAAATTGATCCACACGTGTGGAGGAGAGAGAAAGAGGGCGCAACCCTCAGACCTGCATGAGCCAGTTAAGCTCCTCTTTAGCTCTGATCAATGCCTTCAGTCAAGGAATGATAACTATCAGTCAATCTAAATCCATTGAGACTGATTTCAATCAAATCTGAGCAAATCCCACTGATTTAGGAACTTGGATTTGCTCCATTATTTAATTAAATTAATTAATATTTGTTTTTTTGGGGATTTTCTTACCTGAGCGATGGAAAAATCACTCAAAACTTAGGAAAAGTGGGTTTATGGGTTTACCGAGTGCTTTGAGTTAGAAAATGAGCACCCCCATGATTGAAACTGACTTTTAACCCCACTTTTATTATAAGACTAATTTTTTCATTTAGACTATTAAAAAATAGCCTAAGTTTTTTGGAAAAAATAAAATTAAAAATTAAAAAAAAAAAAAAAACTAGAAGGACTAAGCACATGTTCATATGAATCGAACATAATGCATAGCATGTTTATACACTGACACACAGACTCTAATAACCTCAATAGGCCTAAATGTCAATCCCACCACTCGAACTTTAGAGCTATTGAGTGAAAAACTCAGAAATTATCAGTCATTTATTCAACAACCAATAATAACCAAGGGAAAAACACTCTTGGCTGATCACATTGACAAATGAGTCTAGGAGACCGATTCTTTTACAAACACTAACATGCTAGAACATTTTATTACAACTCCCCGAAGAGGATATGAACATGTGGTGGGTAAAAAAAAAGCACTTCCTAGAAGCAAGCCTGAAGGTCTTCTGAAGTCTGAACAAATCATCTTTGTTTGGTTCACTAGGATCACTTGATAACACCGACTACGTACAACTTAGGTTGTAACACTGCTAAGAGATATCAAAGCTGTAGTAGAGAATAGAGATAACTAGGAACACTATATGAGCCTTCCCAACTACATAACACTTTAATAACAAGCTTTTAATTAAACAGAAGAAGAGGTAGTGAATGGTTGTGTGCTTTTGGTGCATCATGTGCACTAATTACATCACCTACCCAACATTAGTTCCCACCTAGTCTTGCCATCAAAATGGAACCTCAAATTTTATTCCATGCGCCTTCCTTCTTTCATTGGGAGTTAACTGCCTTTAAATGAATGTGAACTGACTAAACTAAATGTGAGCTTGATTGAAATAAACTCAATCATCAATTGACTGCTTGACCACTAGTTAGGATTTTAACAAAATGTCTTTAGTGCTTCACAATCAGTGCCATCCATGAACACACACTTTGCATAAACCAAGCCTAACAAGATGGTAGAAACAACTCCAACACCATTACTACATGGGACACCTTATGTTATGCCTTGAGAAGGTGTTTTTTTGCCTTGTTACTGTAATGTCCCCAAATTTTGAAAATAAAAATAAAAATTATAGGACAGCTAAATAATACCTAATATGGACATTAACTTATCTTCTACAAAATATGTTAGTCATGATTTCCTAACTCGAAGTGTCATAAGCTTGCCCTTACCAATTCTATGTGTTTTTTCCTATGTAGTTATTGGTGTAATTATGTATCATGTTTATTTTACTTAAACTAGTTTAAATGATGATTCTATCAATTGATTTTTATTTGTCATGCATGTGCATATAGACATTGAGTTATATCTTACTTTCAGGTTATAATTTTTGTTCTTTGTTTATGGAAAATCATGACTTAACTTTTAATTGTCAAGGGCTGGAGTGGCGGGACTTGTATCCCTTATTAGACCACTTGGAGAGGTAACTGATTCTATTTGATGTTACAAGGTTTTCTTAGTTCATGTTGAACTATTGCAACTTCTCTTTATTTTGTTCAGGGTCACTTAGATGATGAAGACCTCCTAGGAATGCTAAACTTGGCATGCTACCTATGCTATACTACTCCATTACCTTTTGAAGACAAAATGACCATAGTCCTATCCTAACAATTCTTACTACTACTGTTTGTGTTAGTATTTTTTACACATAGCTGGGGTTTATTAGACCTACATCTATCTAGTTAATCATTATTAGTGTGGCTTAGGAATTGATAAATTTTATGCCTATGCTTAGTATTTATCACATACGATTGGAATGTTTTTATGCTTGAATATTAAAGGATTAAGTCATAAGACATAACCATATTCTATTAAAGTTTTATATGAAACATGGTAAATATGGAGAGCCATTCATGGCATATTCTATATGCCATGAAACATTGGCTTATCAATGTCAACGAGGGTTTTGATGGGGTTCTTAATACAAATCGAAAAGTTGGGGTTTTAGACTATAGGCATGTGGATAGAAATTTCAGCGATGGTGGTGGACAAGGTGGAGGAGTTAATGCTCATTGGAATGGGGGAAAATGAACCCTATGCTTGGTATGTCATGGATTGGAAAACCATTTGTTACTACTGTGGGCTATGGATCTGTTCGGCTCTCTACGTTTTTCACAACATTGAGGATTGGCTCTCCCCGCACATTTGGAAGGTATGTTCTCCACTTGGGTTTGCAGCATTATATTTTGTTATTGCAGATGGAGCTTTAGCATACACCTGAGGTTTCTCTGTTTTGTTAATGTAGGTTATAGGCTTCCAATTCTTAGACCGTGGGGTGCTTGCAAGGCTGACCGCGATACCCTTCCATAGTAAGCCCTATGATATCCTAGAGTTGCTACCTTTGCATGGAAACATTTTAGCAGAGCTTTGAGCTCTATGTTGTAATGGTGAATACTTTGGTTATGGGTTTCAACTGTGTAGTTCTTTTGCGTTATTGGACATCCAGGGATGCGTATAAATATATTTTAGTTTTGGGATGGTTTTAAAAGTCGGTCCTTCAGGACATGTCTGTAACTTAAACATTGGATTTGCTGTGTTAATGGAAGTTTTGTGTTTTTTATTTTAAATGATGAGTTTACTTATGGTGGTGCCATTACTTGCAATGGCACCTTTGTCAATTTACGATTGTGTAATTTTACTAGCAATTGTTATTTAAATGGTATTTTATTATTTAATTTTGCAAGCATGTGGCTATTTATGTAGATTGTCGTAAGCTTGGCTTATGGTTGCGAAATTGTGAATGTCCTGGCTAGGATAATGCATACAGTGGTTCTTTTAAATCGATTCTGTTGGCGTTTTTAAGAGATTTGGGTTGTGTCTTTAATGGGTAATTTTAGTGGGGTTTTTACTTCTCAGCCATGAGCCTTGATGAAGAAATGCAGCATAAATATTTTGTTGGGTTTAAAATGGGAATCATTGACAAAGCAATTATTTTAATTGCGGCTTAAAACTGGTTTTGGGTTTGATCTTGCTAGCTCCTATTTCAAACCTTATGTGAAAGTGCTTAGCCTTTGTAAAGTTTCAATGGTTATTCCTTTATGTATTTTAGTTTCGTAATAGTAGTTACTTTGACTTATATGGAAATTTGTAAATATTTACAGTGTTGTTAATTTTGCAAATCGAATCCTACGGGATTCGATGTCTGTCATGGTTTGATATAATCTTTTTTTTTAAGACATGGGCCCACAATATTTGATCCTAGGTTGTCTGGGTTTGTGGTTTAATGATGTGTGCATGGATTTTGTTTTGGAAGAAGTGTCGATAGGATTCGATCCTGAAACCTTTAAATGGATACATTATTTCAATAAGGATTTTTTATTAGTTTTTAGTTTGATTTTTATTTTGATGGTAGATAGTATGGTTATGGTTAATAATAAAATCGCACCTACAGACCTTAAGAGAAATCGATAGCTAGCATACGATGTGGGTAAAGTTATAAAGTGGAATTTATTTGTTTGTAGTTTGTTTAAGATATTTGGTAGGTTTTAAAATAGATTAACTATGTTTATCTTATGTTTTGTTTTTATATATAAAGTTTCAGTGATGATGTTTAAGCTAAAATTTTATACAATCCTGTTGGCAATATGTAATCTATCAACAAAGAGAAGATATAAAGTTTAGTTTTAAATACTTATTTGGTTTATAAGGTTCATCAGTTAGGGTTAATAAGATTTAGGTACATAAACTCCGATATTATTTTTATGTTTTGAAATTGAAATAATAAACAGGAAATCTAACTCACTTAAAAATATAGACTATGTTTAAAGAAATACCTCTGTTAGAGAAGACTGAATTTAACTTGTAAATAATGAAATCAAATGCAGAAAATAACATAGACCAAATCCTCCTACTGATAAAACTAAAGGTGATAGTCTATCATTACAAATATGAATAAAATATATTTTCTTAGATAGAATATCATGTTTGAGTAGATAAAATAACCTAGCCTCTGTTAAAAGAAATACATCGATTAGGGAAGTCTGAATTTAACCTGTAAGTGAAGAAAGAAATAATGCAGAATATAACCTAGCTATGACATACAAATACTAATTATCCATTCAGAATTTAATCTCCTCATTTAATAAGAAAACCTATGTAAAGGTAAAAATCAAAAAACTCATACCTACAAGTTAAATCTATTTTAATAGCTGAAAATCCTGCAAACTCAAATACCCAGAATTAACAAGTACATAGACAGATCTAACCTCTATTCAGATAACCAAATAACTTGGGAACTAACACGTTCCACCCAATCATGACTTGGAACCATTCCTGGTTTAAATCTAGACCCCCCCCCCCCCCTCGAGCTCGTTTTGACATGCAAGTAGCTTAGAGCTCCTAAGGTAAGGCTTCCTTATCTGGGATATCAAATTCTGTATCAATTTCCTTTTCCCTACTAGAAAAAATGTTCTCCAAGAACTCTCTTGAATATCATCAAGTAGAATTATGGAATAATCAAAAGATCCTCAAGCCACTCTTTTGCTTGGCTTTTTAAAGACTGAATTTTCGGGAAAAGGGATAGTTAAATCAAGAATCATTTGATTTCTTGAAATAACCCTTTTTATTTAATTTAGGTAATTTTAATATTTATTTAAATTTAACTTAGGAACTTTTGACTAGTTCTACTTTGACTCTTGTAGGTATTTAATATTTAATTATCATTAGTAATAATAATAACATGTGGATCCTTTCATTATTACTTATAGTTACTAGTAGTGTTACTATGCTTACTCTTTTATACATATCATGTATAAATTATATATTTTTAAACATACCATGTGTTAACATTTTAACTTTAGGTAGCATATAGCACGAGCCCTAATCATATGACACTTTTCTTTTAGCTTAGTAACTTTCTTTAATAAGGTCTTCGAGTAGGGGTTAGGTCAACTAGGTTAGGAAACTCTAAACGTCCTTGCATGTTGGATTTTATCATATAACATGGGAGTCCTTCAGTACTTTGATGAGATACAGAAATTAAAAATTTCATTTAATCACTTAAAAATAAGATGAGATCAATGTTTTATCAGAGTCGTTTTCCCTCAACATATTAATTTTCTGCTAACTCCTAGCGCTTATCCAGATCCCATATTCAACGCTAAAAATAGGGAGTTACAAACTTAGTGCAATTCCAGAGCTCCTCGTTCAGCACTAATGCTAGGATGTATTTGTAGGATACAGTGTACACCTATGGATACAATGGACAAGGATCTGATGTTCCAAAGCTTATGCCCAATATCAACATGGAAGGCTCTAGGGCTCATTCTGACCACTTCCATTTTTTTAATCTTTTCATGTGCTTTAGAGCTTCTCAGTTAGTACAAACATTTAAAATACTCATGCACTCCAAATCCTCTCGCTCAACGCAACCATTAATTACTCATGTGTTCTAGAGCTTCTCGCTCAACACAAAACATCACATACTCATGTGCTCTAGAGCTTCTTGCTCAACACAAACATTTCAACAATTACGTGCTTCAGGGTCAACTCCCAACACATGCAATCATTTATATAAAACATATGCAATTGGATTACGCCCAATATATCAAACAATCATCATTCTCATGTGCAGTGGGGTCTTAGGCCCAATATACCAAATAAAACATCAAAGTAACATCATAAGCAATGGGGATTATGCCCATAACTGTTAGGTCAAAATTTAGGATATTACATCCCTCCCTGCTGAGAACAACACCATCCCCGGTGTTCTAGGCACTCGAAATGAAATCATGAAACAAAGCGGGGTAAGCCTTTCTCATGGTGGACTCATTCTCCCCAGTAGCCTCATCGACCCCAAAGTGCTTCCATTGCACTTTCAACTGGACTATGGTGCGCTTCCTGAGCTGCATCTCTCTCTTATCTATTATATGAAGGGGTTCATGTGCAAAATCCCCTTCAGGTTCCAGCTATAATAAGGAACAATCAATCACATGTTTAGTATCATAAACATACTTTTTTAATAAATATACGCTGAAAACATTATGGACTCTTATGTGAGCAGGTAAATCTAGTCCATATTCTATTGGCCCTGTCTTGGCTAGTATCTCAAAGGGTCCACAAAATCTAGGTGCTAACTTACCACACCTCCCCAAGCTCAACAAGCTTTGTTTTGCTTTTACTTTCAAGTAAACATGGTCACCTATATGATAATATTTATCTTTTCTTTTCTTATCTACATAGCTTTTCTAGTGGTCTTGTGCTTCTTTAAGGTTCAGTTGGACCTTGGTAACCAATTGTTCCAAGTCCTTTAGTAGGTTAGGCCCTAACATGAACCGATCCACCAGGATATCCCAAGTAGTCAGTGTTCTACACTTCTATCCATAGAGTACCTCAAAGAGACTCATCTTGGCGGAGTTCTGGTATCCATTGTTATATGCAAACTTTGTAAGATGCAGGTAATCCTCCCACTTGGTTGGGTTGTTAATTACATACATCCTAAGCATTTCTTCTACAATTTGGTTTACCCATTCTGTCTACCTGTCTATCTGTGGGTGGTAAGCAGTACTAAACTTCAACTATGTCTCTAAACCGAAGAATAAGGATCTCCAAAAGTTCCTGGTAAACTTAGTATCTCGATTCGAGATGATTGCCTTGGGTATCCCATGTAATATAAATATCTCCTTTAATAAGATGTCGGCAATGTGTACTACCTTGTATGCCAACTTCACTAGAATGAAGTGTGTTGCTTTTGACAATTTGTAAACTACTACAAAGATAGAATCATTTTTATTCTTAATATTAGTTATAACTATGATAAAATCCATACTAATGACCTCCCACTTCCATTCTAGAATGGATAATGGATGCAACAACCCTGAAGGATGCTAGTGCTCAACTTTGACGAGCTGACATTCTTGAAATTTTGTGATAAACAACACTATGGCAGCCTTTACCTTAGGTGTTTCTTTACTATGGATGTGATATTTTGATATCCCGAATGCCCTGAGTAGGGGGTCCAATGAAATTCCATGAGGATACTGGACCAGATGTCCCCTCTTTCAGGAACATACAATCTCTCTTTGGACCATAGCAGTCCCGTTTCGTCTACCTTATACTCCTTTTGTTGCTAAAACAACTTATCCTCTTGGATCTTCTTGAGGATTTCAACATATAAAGGGCCAACTCTATTGGTCGTTCTAATCCTCTCGTGTAAATCCAAATCGGTTTGACTTAAATTCACCTCATATATCATATGAGCTCGTCGGCTCAAAGCATCAACAATTTTGTTCTCCTTGCCCTTTATATGCTTTAGATCAAAATGGTACTCGCTAAGGAAAGAAAACCATATGGCTTTCCTGGCATTCAGATCCAGTTGTTCAAATAAATACTTCAAACTCATATTGTTTGTTTTCAGAAGGAATTTCTTCCCCATGAGGTAGTGCCTCCACATCTTCAAGGCGTGGATGATGGCTGCTAACTCAAGATCATGGGTGGGGTAGTTCTATTCATTTTCTTTTAACTTTCACGATTCAAAAAATATCACGTAATCATTCTACAAGAGGACTCCTCCAAGCCCTTCCTTGCTTGCATTTGTGCAAACAACAAAATCCCCAACGAGATACTCAATTCGTAGCATTGGTGTAGTCATCAAAAGTTGTTTAAGCTTTAGAAAACTTTCCGCACACTTGGTCGTCCATAAGAACTTGTTCTCCTTCATTTGCAAAGCGGTCATGCGCTAAGCTATCCTCGAGAAGTTCTCAATGAACTTTCGGTAGTATCTGGCTAATCCCAAAAAGGATCTAATGTCGATGAAACTAGTAGGGGTAGGCAAATCCTCTATGGCTTTAATATTTTCTCGGTCCTCACTTATCCCCTTCTCGGAGATGATGTGACCCAAGTACTCTATTTGTGGTTAAAATCACATTTACTAAACTTGGTGTAGAGTTGGTGTTCCCGTAAAACCTGTAGCACTATGCTGAGGTGCTCCTCGTGTTCCTCTTTACTCTTAGAGTAAACTAGGATGTCATCTATAAAGGCCAAAACAAATGTATCCAGGTATCTACTGAAGATATTGTTCATCATACACATAAAGTTCATGGGTGCATTGGTCAACCCAAATGATATCAATACAAACTCATAGTGGCCATACCTCATACGAAAGGCGGTTTTGTGAATATCCTCATCATGGATCTGTACATGATGGTACCTGGATCACAGGTCGATCTTTGAAATATCTTAGATCCTCCTACTTAATCAAACAAGTCATCGATCCTAGGGAGTGGGTATCGGTTCTTGATGGTGACTTTGTTAAATTGACGGTAATCGATGCACATCCAAATCCTACCATCCTTCTTATTTATGAAAAGTATCGATGCTCCCTAAGGGGACACAGTCGGTCGGATATATCCCTTCTCAATCAACTCCCGCAACTGCAGTTTGAGTTCCACCAACTCTAGTGTGCTCACGTGATAAGGGGATTTTGAAGCCGAAAATGACCCTGGTGTCAGTTCTATGGAAAAGTATAAGTCTCATTTCGGTGGTAATCCTAGGATTTCCTCAAGGAAATACATCCTTGAACTCTACGAGAACTGGAAATTCCTCTATGTGTTGTTCTCTTTCGGTTTCTATGTCCTGGATGTTTACTGCAAATATTTTGCAGCCTTTCCTAATGCACTTCTTTTCTTGTGAAATGGATATCTGTCATACAAAAACCTTATTAGGTATGCCTTGAATATTTGTTGGATTCCCTTGGCTATCTATACACAAGATTGACTTATGTATGTAATCGAGCATGACATGGTGTTGCATCAGCCAGGGTTTCTCATGTTTAACTTTGTCTAGTTTACATACATCAATAGTTTTAGGCGATGCATAGCTCCGGCAAGCACTGGGGTCAATCAATATTCAAAAAGAAGTGTTGGAAACCCTACCTTCTATCTCAAAATTACCTTCTACCCGCAATCCAAGGATGCATAAATGCGCGGTGTTCCAGCTATGTCCTCTACCATTGTTTTTTTTTTGTAAGTTGTACAAGACTCCATTGGTCTTGTTCTTATAGTCTCAGGCATAGTGGGGCCCTTTTCATTTCCAGCATTTGATTTTCAGTGGGGCAATATTTTCTCCCCCATTTGTTGTTCATTGGTTACCATTTTGAGCTGGTACATATGGCTTTGTACCTATTTTTTTGAAGTTCTTATTGGCTGGAAAACTGTTGTTCTATTTTCTATAAGGTGGCGGTTTGAAACCCGGTTTGTGGTTGTCCGAGAAGGTCTTAGACCTGTCTCTATTTCCATTGATGTTCTCTTCTCTAAATTTTCCATGCTCATAGCAAATCCTAGCTTTGTGTATGGTGGTGTCCAATGTCTTAGGCATGTCAAATTCAATCCTCTCCCGAAAGTTGGGAGGAAGACATCCTAAAAAATGTTGTATTTTCACTTTCTCATCCTTTATGTAAGGCACATAATGTAACATTTTCAAAAATAATTTAATGAAAGCATCCATAGTCATGGAACCCATCCTTAATTCATGAAATATTTCACCTTTCTGTCGAAGAATATTTCCAACATGTAGTTCTCCTAAAAAATCTTGCAAAAATTACTCCATCATATTTCTCTTACCTCATCTCTATTGGTATGCTTTAGGTCTCTCCACCATCTATCTAATTTTCCATTTAAATTATAGATGGCTAGACAGGCCTTCATCTCGCTAAAGTAGTTATGTACTCGAAAATATTTGCTCATACCTAGAATCCATTCTTCAGCTTTCTCCCCTACGTTCATCTCTCCTTCATAGGTTGGGGATTTTATCTTCCTAAACTCTCCCTATATATTGTAATAATTTCTCTGTTTCTTTCTGCAAGGAGAAAGAGAATCATCACTCGAAATACTATCACAATATCTTTTTGGAGGTCCAGGGGTATGTTCTTCTTTTCCGTCTTCTCTCGGGTTGCTGGCCCACTTATGATAGAATTATTTCTTGAACATGTTGGTTGAATGAGTAGGTTTTCCCTATGGGATTCCTCCCGTCATGTTCCGCAGCATGGCTTCATTAATTGCTTGTTGTTCCTTTCTTTCATTCATATTATCATCCTTGAAACTATGTAAGTCTGCTTGAAGACTTTGTATGGTTTTCAGTATATCATGATTTAGCTCAACCACCAGTTGTGCTTCCTTTGTGGGGGTATTCAAATTTCCTTTCCAGTTGTTGTCTTCTTATGTGTTCATGATCTGGACTGTTCTTTTCATCCTGCAATTGAAAATTTTTAATAACAGGAAAAAAATTTGTTAATTAACAAAATCTCAAAACATACTTTATTTTCTGCAATGAATTTTTGGCATGCCCATTAGGTATCTTAGTGTTGAAACTCGGCTCTTATACCGCTTGTAATGTCCCCAAAATTTGAAAAAAAAAATTATAGGCCTGCTAAATACTACCTAATCTGGACATTAACTTAACTTCTGATAAAAATGTTGGTCATCGTTTTCTAACTCAAAGTGTCATAAGCTTGCCATTACCAATTCTGTGTTTTTCCCTATCTAGTTATTGGTGTAATTATGTATCATGTTTATTTTACTTAAACTAGTTTAAATGATGACTCTATCCATTGATTGTTATTTGTCATGCATGTGCATATACTTCTTTAATTATATCTTACTTTTGGGTTATAAGTTTTGTTCGTTGTTTATGGAAAATCCTAACTTAACTTTCAATTGTCAAGGGGTGGAGTGGCGGGACTTGTATCCCTTATAAGACAACTTGGAGAGGTAACTGATTCTATTTGATGTTATAGGGTTTAGTTAGTTCATGTTGAACTAATGCAACTTCTCTTTATTTTGTGTAGGGCCACTAAGATGACGAAGACCTGCTACGACTGCTAAACTTGGCATGCTACCTATGTTGTACTACTCCATTGCCTTTCGAAGACAAAAGGGCCAAAGTCCTATCATAGAAATTATTACTACTATTGTTTGTGTTATTGTTTACGCATAGTTGGGGTTTATTAGACCTACATCTATCTCGTTAATAATTATTAGTGTGGCTTGGGACTTGATAAATTTTGTTCCTATGCTTAGTATTTATCAAATACGATTGGAATGTTTTTATCCCTGAATGTTAAAGGATTAAGTCATAAGACTTAACCATATGTATTAAAGTTTTATATGCAACATGATAAATATGGAGAGCCATTCATGGAATATTATATATGCCGTGAAACCTTGGCTTATCAATGTCAATGAGGGTTTTGATAGGGTTCTTAATAAAAATTGAAAAGTTGGGGTTTTAAACTATAGGCATGTGGGTAGAAATTTCAACGATTGTGGTGGACATGGTGGTGGAGTCAATTCTCATTGCAATGGAGGCCAATGAAACCTATGCTTGGTTTGTTGTGGGTTGGAAAACCATTTTTTACGATTATGGGTTGTGGCTCTATTCGACTTTCTGGTTTTGTCACAGTGTGGAGGAATAGGTTGCCCTACGCATTTGGAAGGTATGTTCTACACTTGTGTTTTTAGCATTATATTTTGTTGTTGCAGGCAGAGGTTTAGCATACTCCTGAGGTTTCTCTATTTTGTTAATGCAGGTGACAGGCTTCCAATTTGTGGGCTGTTGGGTTCTTGCAAGGATGACCACAATACCCTTCCATGGTAATCCCTGTGATATCATAGACTTGTTAACTCTGAGTGGAAAACATTTTAGCAGAGCTTTGAGCTCTGTGTTGTAATGGTGAATAATTTGGTTATAGGTTTCGAATTTGTAGTTCTTTTGCGTTATTGGGGATCCAGCCATGCATATAAATATATTTTAGTTTGGGGATGGTTTTAAAAGTAGAGCCTTCAGGCCATGTCTGTAATCGTTTGATTTCTGTAACTTAAACGTTGGCTTCGGTGTGTTAATGGAAGTTCTGTGTTTTTTATTTCAAACGATGATTTTACTCATGGCAGTGCCATTGCTTGCAATGGAACCTTTGTCGATTTATGACTGTGTAATTTTACTGGCAATTGTTATTTAAATGGTAGTTTATTATTTAAGTTTACAAGCCTGTGGTTATTTATGTATATGGTCATAGTCTTGGCTTATGGTTGCGAAATTGTGAATGTCATGGCTAGGATAGCGTAGACAATGGTTCTTTTAAATGGATTTTGTTGGAGTTTTTTAGAGATTTTGGTTCTATCTTTAATGGGTAATTTTAGTGGGTTTTTTACTTCTCGAACATGAGCATTAATGAAAAAATGTAGCATAAATATTTTGTTGGGCTTAAAATGGTAATCGTTGACAAAGCAATGATTTTGATTTGGCTTAAAACTAGGTTTTGGGTTTGATCTTGCTAGCTATGATTTCAACTCTTATGTGAAAATGTGTAGCTTGTGTAAAGTTTCGATGGTTATTCCTTTATGTAATTTAGTTTCGTTATTGTAGTTACTTTGAATTATGTGGAAATTTTTAAATCTTTGTAGTGTTGATAATTTTGAAAATTGAATCCTACATGATTCGATGCTTGTCGTGGTTTAATATAACCTTTGTTTTTAAAACATTAGCCCATGGGATTCGATCTTTGGCTACATGTGTTTGTGGTTTAATGTTGTATGTGTGGATTTTGTTTTGGCAGAAGTGCCAACAGGATTCGATCCTAAAACCTTTAAATGGATACGTTTTTTCAATAAGGAGTTTGTTTTAGTTTTAAGTTTGATTCTTATTTTGAGGGTAGATAGTATGGTTATGGTTTATAATAAAATCATGCCTATAGACCTTAAGAGACCTCGATAGTTGGAATACAATGTGGGTAAAGTTATAAAGTGAAATTTATTTGTTTGGAGTTTGTTTAAGATATTTGGTAGGTTTTAAAATAGATTAACTTTGTTTATCTTATGTTTTGTTTTTATATATAAAGTTTCAGCGATGATGTTTAAGTTATAATTTTATGCAAGCATGCTGGCAATATGAAATCTATCAGGGGAGAGAATATATAAAGTTTTAGTTCTAATTACTTCTTTAGTTGATAAGGTTCATCCTTTAGGGTTAATAAGATTTAGGTACAAAATCTCTGATATTATTTTTATGTTTTGAACTTGAAATAAAAAACAGGAAATCTAACTCACTTAAAAACCTAGACTTTGTTTGAAGAAATACCTCTGTCATAGAATACTGACATTAACCTGTAAATGATGAAATAAAATGCAAAAAATAAGAGAGACCAAATATTTCTACTGATAAAACTAAAGTTGATAGTCTATCATTATAAATATGAATAAGATATATCTTTTCTTAACTAGAATATCATGTTTGAGTAGATAAAATAACCTATCCTCTATTAAAAGAAATACATCGGTTAGGGAAGACTGAATTTAACATGTAAGTGAAGAAAGAAATATTGCATATTATAACCTAGATATGACAGACAAATACTAATTATCCATTCAGTATTTTATATCCTCATTTAATAAGAAAACCTGTGTAAATTGCAAGAGAAAAATCAAGAACCTCATACCTGCAAGTTGAAGCTATTTTAATGGTTGAAAATCCTGCACACTCAAATACCCAGCATTAACAAGTACATATACAGATCTGACCTTTGTTCAGATAACCAAATAACTTAGGAACTATCATGTTCCACCCACCCATGACCCAGAACCTTTCCTGGTTTAAATCTGGATCCCCCTGAGCTGGTTCCAACATGCAAGTACCTTAGAGCTCCTAAGGTAAGGATTCCCTATCTGGGATATCAGGTTATTGCAACGAGAAGCGCTCTATATGCCAGTATCAAGGATATCCTATAACGTTTGTGGATGTAACATTTGTCCATATTATGTCGACCAAAAATAATATTGCCAAGTATGAGGGAGATGTTGTAACGTTTGTGTTGGATATTAATATGAGTGATATCTTTGCATCGAGAGGTGCTCTACAGCGCAATATGAGGGATATCTTGTAATGTTTGTCCATATTATGTTGGCCAAAAATAATATTTCCTAGTATGAGGGAGATCTTCTAATGTTTGTGTCGGCTATTAATATGAGTGACATTTTCTATCGTTTGTCTAATCTTGTACGATGGAGATCTTGTAATGTTTGTCTATATTATGTTGGCTATTAATATGAGGGAGATCTTGTAACCTTTGTCTAATCTTGTGTGATAGAGATCTTGTAACGTTTGTCTAATCATAATTTGTATCTTTTGTAACAAAAGAAAAATAAATTTGTCCTGGTCAATTAACTTTGTTTGTAACATTTGTAACAAAAGAAAAATAACTATGTAACAATTATATCATTGAACCGTCGATTGCTCAAAAAACAATACCATGAATTTATTGCTTTTTTTTAAACTCTGAGTTGCTACCAATGCCATGGATCAATCACAGCATACACTCCTCCAGCATGGAAATCCCTACAATTTGGTTGGATGCCAACTAACATGCTACTCTAACTTCCATAATGTTAAGACACGAGGTTCAATAGATGGTCACGCTGGCTGTCCCATGAATCAAACAAATTAATTTCATATTTCACAGACAAATTAATTGTGAATTAACATGCATTGAAAAATTAATTTCACACTTCACTTTTGAGAATGATTGGTAGGTGAATCCCTCTAATTCTTGAGTTAGATCAAGAAAGATTAAATTCAAAAATTCTAATGTTGATGCTGATGTTACTAAATTTGATGTTGTTGTTGTAAAGGGGAATGCAAGTCCACCATCTCCACCACTGAACCAACCATATTCCCGGTTATTACACCTTCATCCATCATTCGATCCAGTATAGTAAAAATTAGTTCTCTTATTAATCAATCCATGTTCTCTCTCATCCAAAATTATAGCAAATAGCGTAATCTTACTTGTATGATCTATAAATGTCCTTTCTTAAACACCCTTAATCAGCATGTTCACCTCTTCCCTCTACCTAATAGGTTTGCAGTACCATTTTCCCAAAACGGATGGCTTTGGCCTGTTCCCGTCACCCTCTTACTTCCTTTCTCATGGCCTGCCTCTGACAAAAATTTCAAGGTAAATCATTTAAGCAACATTTAAAAATGATGACACAATTTTTATTCAAAACTAATTCTAGGTTAGCCAACTTACTCTTGACCCTCCACTACTCTAATAAACCCGCATCACATCATATTCAAGTTTCCCTCAAAATAATTAATATGAGTGAGTCATTGCATCCCACTGATTAAAACCTTCTTGTTGTAACAAAATTTATGGGACGAAGCCCATCACAAACACTTCTAGCCCCTTCCTATAATTAACAAGAGATAGAAAAAAAGAAACTACTCCGCCAATGGGTGAACAGCATAACAGTCAAAGCTTCCTATGATTTAAAACAGATGCATAAACACTGAATTTTTTGTGCTGAAATTAGAAGCTACATACAATCACATACACCTCCCAATAGTTGGGTATAAAATAAAAACGTTACGCTTAGAAACCTAACTTGAGAGGCTTTTGAATTTCTAATGCAGTAATCCAAAATCTTCAATATTCATAATTTAATTCAGTTTTCTCATTTCATAGCTTCTTTGAGCCTACGGGTGGTTGTCAATATCAAAACCCAGAACACATAACTAAATTCCTTAGGATACCCATATTAGTAGACCAGACAAACCACAGAAATTGTAGAGCAAAAACAATTTAAAAATCCATGGAAACCACAATAGCATGTGTAGAAAACAAACATATTAGAATGGGCTTCAATGAATCTTCAGTGTCATCAATCCAGCAAGCAACTGGTATCAATGTTCCATTCCTCTCAGGCATCCACATCAATTCAATTCGATTCACTTCCATCCAACTTGAAATAGATGTACACTGAATTTGAATATGTTTTGGGTCACATTCGTCTCACCAAGACATATGCCTTCCAATTATAACCCTTATTTTTTTTTAATAATATGTGTAGTTATGGTTGATTTTAGGTTTTTGTTTGCGATTCATGTTTAGTTCTTTAATTATATAAGCATTATATGCTATTTGTAGTTATGGTAGATGTTCATTTTTTGTTTAGATTTATGGTTAGAATTTTAATTATATAAATAATATTTGTATTTTATGTCATTTATTTTATTTCACTGAGAATTGTATCTATGTTTTGAACTTAACTTGTTCTTTTTAATGCTGATCAAACTCTAGTTTTGTGTCATCCTCCAGGACTGGAATCAGCCTAGATCCAAATCCTAGGCTCTATGAGGGATCAAATCTCTTGAGGTGCAAACCTCTTCTCAAGTATTGCATGCAAGGAGCTAATCGAGGAGAGGTTTGCATCTCGAGAGAGTTGATCCCTCTCGACGTTGGATAGAGCCTAGGATTTGGATCTAAGCCGATGTATCAGTTTATGTTTTTCCTCTTAGGAAAAAATGTTCTCCAAGGACTCTCTTGAGTATCATCAAGTAGAATTATGGAATAATCAAAAGATCCTCGACCCTCTCTTTTGCTTGGGTTTTTATAGTCTAGTTTTTCAGGAAAATGGGCAGTTAAATCAAGAATCATTTGATTTCTTGAAACAACCATTTTTATTTAATTTAGGTAATTTTAATTTTTATTTAAATTTAACTTAGAAATTTTTGACTAGTTTCTACTTTGACTCTTATAGGTATTTAATATTTAATTATCATTAGTAATAAAAATAACATGTGGATCATTTCATTATTACTTATGGTTACTAGTATTATTACTATGCTTACTCTTTTATACATATCATGTATAAATTATATAATTCTATATATATACCATTTGTTAACATTTTAACTTTAGGTATCATATAGCATGATCCCTAATCATATGACACTTTTTTTTAGCTTAGTCATTTTCTTTAATAAAGCCTTCAGGTAGGGGTTAGGTCGATTAGGTTAGGCAACTCTACACCTCCTTGCATGTTGGATTCCCTCATATAACATGGTAGTTCTTCAGTACTTTGATGAGATACAAAAATTTGAGGGTGTGTGCAAGAAGTTGAGGGACCTTTTAGATGCAATCCTAGTTTTCAAAAACAAGATCATGTTACCAAAAAATACATCAACCCGAGCCTGACATGTCACTTGGTATGGTTCAACCCGAGCCTGACATGTCACTGGACATGTAGGACAGGAAGCCATATCGTATACGTTTTATATAACTACAAAACACGCTCACGATATGTAGTTATAAAACGCGTACGCGATTTGTAAATCATAAAAAAAAATTAAATACACAGGCCCGAAACCCGCGGCCCATTTTAACAATCAAGAACGTGAAATTGAAGGGCAATTGGAGCATTTTGGAGCGACACCACTGCTTGGGATTGTTGCAGGAGCTGATTCAGGTTGAGGGGAGGAGATTTCACTCATGCACTGTTATCCAACAAGGTAATTCAATCACCCAAAGCA
>LPNX010216570.1:77166-88553 GCA_001517045.1 Pseudotsuga menziesii | reverse complement strand
TAACTGATGTAATTTTAAAAGATTTGGATTTTTTATTAGTTCTTTTATTAAGGTATTGGCATTGTATATTTTAGATAGAACTAGAGTTTTTCACATGAAAACATGCACATGAAATTTATCAATACTTCCCCATCTTAGTGGATGGTAGAGGTTGTAAACCCTAGGCTATTTTAACAAACTACCTGACCCCAAAAAACTCTTAAAAAAAACAGTATGAAAATGTCTTACCAATTGAACTAACTTGAAACTTGGATAGAACAACAAAATTGTGGAAGTGCTAAATCTATTTTGTAAATGAAAATAATTTTAAAATTGATATATGTAAAAGTCACCAATGAGGGTGAAGAAGTGCCTTAACTTCTAGAAAGAAGTTGAACGAAACTCATTATTTAATTGTTAAATGTCTAATTTTAAGTTTTAAATGTATGTAAGTGAATGCCATTAAATTGCTTGTAACTTGAGTTTTCCTTAATTTACATTTTCAATTTTGAATAGATGTCATTATATACCATGTATATGTTTTTCTAATTATTTTCTTATTGATTTTTTTATTGCAGTTGCGGCTATGGACCCCAATGCTGAAATATTGATTGAGCTTGCCCAGTTGAGAGGTCTGAGTACTACTTTTAATGGTGGTGATAGGATTCGACGTTCACTTGCATCCACTTTGGATGCAATTGTTGAGACTATCACATTGTCAAACAACATACTATATGATATTACTTCATATAGAGAAAGAAAAAGACGCGAGTACGCTGATGGGCTTAGCTACAATGCAATAAAAAAAGTTGAAAATCACCAAAGAGCATATATTTTCATTGTTTAAGGACCCTCGCATGGGGGAAATCCAAAATGCAAATAGGCCAAATATCTCTATCGAGTGGTGCACATATCAACCATTTTTTGATAACTAGATGGACAGATGGTATATGGTTTTTAATATGCCACAACACAACAACAGGGAAATCCCCTTGTACTTCCTTCGTCGATGTATGCAGATTTCGTGTTGGGTAAACACGTAAACTATTTTGATATATTGGCGTTTCAAGGGATCAGTGGGGGGATGCCCCAAAACCGACCCAATGCCAGTCTTCGAGACGTTGATCTCCCTATCCCTGCACCTCATAGGCAGTTGCCTGGGCCAGATGTCCCACCTGTACATCATGTTATTCCATAGACACATGAGGCATTTTTGAGTTTTGCATGGGCCGTTGTTCACCATAGCACTATGGTTCAGCATATGGGTAAGCAAGGGACATCTGTCCCTGGTGTGGTACATACACCAGGTCGTCATGGTGCAGGACCATCTTCTAGTGCAGTACCACCCACTAGTGCAGTACCCCCATCTATTGCAGGACCATCTACTAGTGCAGCACCATCAGCACATTCCCAGCCTACTTTTGAGCCTCACGAGTGCACATTGTGTGGTCATCCATGCTATGGTATTTCGTCATATGTTGCCTTCAGTGGGTTTTTGAGTGATGTATGTATATGGTTAATTGTAAAAAATTCTTCATTTATTTTCCTCTTTGTACACATATGTATAGTTTGAGCTAATATATTAATTTTGTCAACTTGCAGTTGATGATTTATGCCGGCAGCGACGCCCCAGAGTATCATGTTCCACACTCTACACATGGGCAGGACATTCCATCCACTGATCCTGTATCTCACACTGAGGTAAACATTTTAAAATTTCAGTTTTTTAATACTTGTTAAATTGTTAATTTCCACATACTGTACATGTTAGTTCACTAATGTTATCTACGGTCTAATATTTACAATTATTAAACTTGCAGATGTCGGATCCTTCACGGGGGAAAGCAGTGATGGAGGTAGGATCCATGGTCGTATCAACCGAGGAAATATTTGGGCAGATGCCAAATCCTACACGAGGGAAAGCAGTGATGGAGGTAAACATTTTAAACATTTAAAAAATGTCATTTTTTAAGTACATGTATGTTCGTTGAATCATGCATGTCTAGCTACATGAACTCTTGTTGACTAAAGGCTAGTATCGAAACACCTGGACAATTTCCTGGAGTTGTATCTCCTCATAAGCCATATGTGAACAAGGGTGAAGTGTATATGAGATGGCCTACTCCTAGAAAGAGTGAAGTTGTCCACGACCATGGAGATACTGATACCATGGTAATTTGTATATCCTTCGATGATATTTCTTGGTTAACTTGAAATCCAGTGCATAAAATATTTTGTTAATGTTTGATTTGCATGTTTACTGCATCAGGAGCCAGAGTTTACTATTGAAAACCTTGCAAGGATGGTTGATCCAGTAGTCAGTGCTGCATCTGCAATGGCAACAAGTCACATAGAGGTACAACTATTTGAACATGATATAGACATAGTGTGTTATTGTTGTCTATTGTTTATTCATGCACATTTCTAACTATTTCAATATTTGGTGATTGTAGCCATCACCACCACCACCACCACCACCACCAGGTCCCGCCCCCTCTAGTTCGATCATGGATGCGACCATCATTCATGTTCAACCAACAACTCCATATGCTACATAAGAAACACAATCCCCTTTGTCACAGTCTCTCACTGAGGTGAGATGTCCATTAATGAACAATTGTTTCATGCAATGTCCATTAACATTTTCATAATTTTTGAGTTAATTTAGATATGGTATTTTATTGAGCTAATGTATTAGTACATAGTTAATTGAATTTAACAATTGATATTTAATTTGTAGGATCCATAGATGCACACTGGTCCTATAGTTGTGCCTACAGGATCACCCTCAAGAAAGAACAAGAGGAAGCTTGAGTTTTGATGTGTCTTATGGGATATGTACATATCGATACATGTGTACATGTGGCTTGGACAGTTTTGGATACATGTACTTTTGGAGACATGTACATTGACATTTCACTTACATGTACATGTGGCTTGGATAGTTTTGGATACATGTACATGTGCCTTGGATAGTCTTGGATAGTTGTGGAGAGACATGTACTTCTGGTTACTTTTGGATATATATGTACTTTTCGATACTTTTGGATATATATGTACTTTTTGATACTTTTGGATATATACGTAATTTTGGAGACATGTACACAATTGACATTTCAGTTATAAATGAATGATACATTTCACTTTGAATTTGTTCTTTGGTTTCCACATGTTCTTGTGTCAATCTATTGTATTGATTTGTGAGGATTATCTATTACTTATGAATGCACTATGTCAAAAGAAAAAACTATTATATTTAAAGGTTTCAATGATCTCAATACATGCACACTAAAGTCAAAGTTCTTGCTCGTGTAATTTAATAAATATAAGTGCAATACAATGTATTTCAAGGTTTCAATGAACTCACTACTTGCACACCAATTGGATATATCTAATTAAAAATTGTGGGTTTGGATTCATTAAATTACAAGTTAAGTCAATGCTCAAGTGTAATTTAGTAAAACTAAGTGCAATACATGCTTTACATTTCATCAACAACCAACAACACTATTAAACAAACCTCATGCACCCAATGACTAATCACTCAGCATTAAAGGAACTACAATAGAATCCAAAGACTGAGAACCAACTTTGTGAATCAACATGATTTGAAGCATAAGTCCATCGGATTTGAAAAAGTTCAGTTCGACATTATATTGATTCTGAATTGAGTTGTGATAGTAAGATAATATTAGGGTTAGGATTAGGGTTTCCTTGGTAGGGTTATGGTAATGGGACATGCATGTTAAACAATAAACCCTAGTTAGGGATAGGGTTTTCCAAGTTTGGCCTTCGTTGGCATGAAATGCATTGTCCAGCTTAAATGGCTCTCATTGGCGTGACTGCATTGTCCCTACTGAGCGAAACCGTAGGTTCAGAAACCATCGTAGATGGAGGTCACCGGGAAATGGACAGGAGGGAGAGGCCCCCCCTAGCTAAAATCCCACGTCACAAATCTAACGGAATCGACGGTTTGTCGATTACAGGCCTGAGCATCGATCCATGGCGAGTTGCAAGTCACCTCTAGATACCATTCAGGGACACCTGGTGGACTTGGGCCTGGTGCGCAAAAAAACTCACGGAGCGGCAATTTTGAATTCTATCAACTCCTACTAGTGTGTTTGGGCATGGGAAATATGGCAATGCCAACTGCATCCCCACCATCCGTGGCTTTCTAGCTTTGGCCCTCGTTGGCATGACTGCATTGTCCCCTACTGAGCGAAACCCTAGCTTCAGAAACCACCGTAGACGGAGGTCACCGGGAAATGGACAGGAGGGAGAGGCACCCCCTAGCTAAAATCCCACGTCATGAATCCAACGGAATGAACAGTTTGTCGATCGGAGGCCTGAGCATCGATCTATGGGGAGTTTGAGGTCACCTCCAGATATCGTTAAGGGACACCTAGTGGACTTTGGCCCGGTGCACAAAAAACCTCACATAGCGGCAATTTTGAATTCTGTCAACTCCTGCTGGTGTGTTTGGGCATGGGAAATATGGCAATGCCAACCGCACCCCACCATCTGTAGCTTTCCAGCTTTGGCCCTCGTTGGCGTGACTGCATTGTCCCCTACTGAGCGAAACCCTAGCTTCAAAAACCACCGTAGATGGAGTTCACCGGGCAATGGATAGGAGGGAGAGGCCCCTCCCTAGCTAAAATCCCACATCACGAACCCAACGGAATTGACGGTTCGTCGATCGAAGGCCCGAGCATCGATCTATGGCAAGTTGCAGGTCACCTCCAGATACCATTTAGGGACACCTGGTGGACTTGGGCCCGGTGCGCAAAAAACCTCACGGAGTGGAAATTTTGAATTTTGTCAACTCCTGCTAGTGTGTTTGGGCATGGGAAATATGGCAATGCCAACCGCATCCCCACCGTCCGTGGCTTTCCATATTTGGCCCTCGTTGGTGTGACTGCATTGTCCCCTACTGAGCGAAACCCTAGCTTCAGAAACCACCATATACGGAGGTCATCAGGCAATGAATAGGAGGGAGAGGCCCCCCCTAGCTAAAATCCCACGTCACGAATCCAACGAAATTGACGGTTCATCGATCAGAGGCCCGAGCATCGATCTATGGCGAGTTACAGGTCACCTCCAAATACCATTCAGGGACACCTAGTGGACTTGGGCCCGGTGCGCAAAAAACCTCATGGAGCGGCAATTTTGAATTCTATCAACTCCTGCTAGTGTGTTTGGGCATGGGAAATATGGCAATGCCAACCGTACCCCCACCATCCGTGGCTTTCCAGCTTTGGCCCTCGTTGGAGTGACTGTATTATCCCCTACTGAGCGAAACCCTAGCAAGTCTGGCTAATAAACATGCCTAAGTAAAATTATGGTGCGTTACAGTCCATGCATGCCAAGTGGCATCTCGGAAAAAATAAACACATAAACTAGTGTTAACATGTTACATCAACAGTATAATTTAAATTTTGAGTTAAAAACATTGGTTTTGCTTTAATATAACTTTTGTTTATAGATATAAACCTACACCATGCATATTATAGAACTTATTAGGTGAAGGGTTACACTCTCGAGATTTTTCTTTAGCGTACTGGGAAAACGAAAAATATTGCTTCCACCCACATATGCTTTGTGTTTACTTACACATGTTGCATGCTTTTCCCTACAAAATGCCATTGTCTAAAGGGAATTACCACATAATAGATATTATATTGTTGAAGGAATGAAAGAACCCTATTACTCATAATGATGAATGATGATGATGTTCATGATGTTGATGGTGATGATGATGAGGATGTTGATGTTGATGATGATGATGATGATGTTCATGATGTTGATGGTGATGATGAGGATGATGATGATGATGTTCATGATGTTGTTGGAGATGATGATGATGAGGATGATGAGGATGATGATGATGATGAAGGTGATGAAGATGTTGTTTATGGTGATTGTGATGATGATGATGAGGATGAGGATGAGGATGTTCATGATGTTGTTGGAGATGAGGAGGATGAGGATGATGATGATGAAGGTGATGATGATGATGAGGAGGAGGAGGATGATGATGACGATGCTCATTATGTTGATGGTGATGATGATTATGAGGATGATGATGATGATGTTGATGATGTTGATGATGTTGATGTTGATGATGATGATGATGATGATGATGATGTTCATGATGTTGATGGTGATGATGACGAGGATGATGATGAGGATGATGATGATGATGTTCATGATGTTGTTGGAGATGATGATGATGATGAGGATGATGATGATGATGATGAAGGTGATGATGATGATGAGGATGAGGATGAGGATGATGATGATGATGATGATGTTCATGTGGTTGATGGTGATGATGGTGATGATGAGGAGGAGGATGAGGATGATGTTCATGATGTTGATGGTGAGGATGATGATAATGAGGATGATGAGGATGAATGATGATGATGTTCATGATGTTGATGGTGAGGATGATGATGAGGATGATGATGATGATGTTCATGATGTTGATGGTGAGGATGATGATGAGGATGATGATGATGATGTTCATGATGTTGATGGTGATGATGTTGATGGTGATGATGAGGATGATGATCATGATGTTCATGATCTTGATGGTGAGGATGATGATGATGAAGGTGATGATGAGGAGGAGGATGAGGATGATGATGAGCATGATGATGATGATGTTTGTGATGTTGATGGTGATGATGAGGATGAGGATGATGATGATGTTCATGATGTTGATGGTGAGGATGATGATGATGATGTTCATGATGTTGATGGTGATGATGAGGATGAGGATGATGATGATGTTCATGATGTTGATGGTGATGATGAGGATGATGATGATGATGATGATGATGATGAAGGTGATGATGATGATGAGGATGAGGGTGACGATGAGGATGAGGATGAGGATGATGATGTTCATGATGTTGATGGTGATGATGAGGATGAGGATGATGATGATGATGAATGATGATGATGTTCATGATGGTTATGGTGATCATGATGAGGATGATGATGAGGATGATGATGATGATGTTCATGATGGTGATGATGATGATGATGATGGCAATGATGGAAATGGTGATGATGATGATGACGACGATGGTGATGATGGTGATGATGATGTTCATTATGTTGATGGTGATGATGATTATGAGGATGATGATGATGAATGATGATGATGTTCATGATGATGATGGTGATGATGATGGTGATGATGATGGTGAGGATGATGATGATGATGTTCATGTTGTTGATGGTGATGATGATGATGTTCGTGATGTTGATGGTGAGGATGATGATGAGGATGATGTTGATGATGTTGATGGTGATGATGATGATGAAGGTGAGGATGATGATGATGATGATGATGAGGATGATGTTGATGATGTTGATGGTGATGATGATGATGATGAAGGTGAGGATGATGATGATGATGATGATGATGATGAAGGTGATGAAGGTGTTTCCATTTTTTGTTACTTAGTATACATGCTAAGGGGTATATTTGATTTCTTTAGTTTATTGTTCAGTCACATTTTTCAACTCTCATATCTATAGTCAAGCAAAATAGATTTTTGGTACATAAACACATGAAATTACCATTCATAGATTGACAATTCCAATAGGTATTTGATACTCAAACATGATCCCTAGTTGTTCTTTGGGTCTCTTCATCTTTTGTTACTCTCTAGGATGTGATAGACCTCCATTTTGACCATAACACCTAGTTGAAGGGTTTGGGTAAATGAAAGTTAATGATGGTCTCTCAAGACATGTCAATGGAAATACATGGCATGGAAAACCAACAATCTATTGTCTTGGAGGGACGATTCAAGGTATTTACACAATAAATTTGAATATGTTGAAAGAAGATGAAATGTAGAAAATTGAATAGGCTTTAAAAAAATATAATTCCTATCTATGGATATTTTGTATGACCACATGAAATTCAAGTTTTTTAAGCAATATGTTGTTTTTTTGGAAAATTATATTGCATTGTTTTCTCATCGGTGCAAGTGACTTAAATGATGGGATTTCTTTACAAAATTTTGAACAATTACAAAGAAGGGCTTGTCTTTGTACACATTGATTGTTTGAAATTTTTTAATATATATATATATCTTTCAAAACATAAGGTCATGTATTAGTGTAGGTAGGGTTTGCTGGTATTAAGATAATTAATTCTTTTTTAAATAATATATTATAATAATTCTGAAATGGACTGTAACGCACCATATCTTTACTTAGCCATGCGAAATTTGGCATGTTCATTAACTTGACACACAAGAGAACTTTTGGCATATTTATAAACAACATTATGGAAAATTTTGCATATCAAGAACACAAAATTGACATATTCATAAGAAACATACATGGGGAAATTTAAATTATGATACATACCTCATCATGCTAGATCCCACCTATTATCATACAACCAAGCCCTCCGGATCATCTCTTATAACAATGGTCTCCATTAGTCTCTCATGCTCTATATCCGGTAAGAAGTAGCGTACCTTCGATGAATTTCGACTAGGCATTGTTCATACCTAGAGGTTTGTACCAATGATTAAGTTGGTAAAATGATACACACTTGCACCTGGTTTGTAATCGTTGTAAACATATCCACTCTTCTTTCTTGCATTGTTGTCATGTGTAAGGTATTCACCTTTAACAACCATAGACCCAGTGGGGAAGTGGTTGTTTTCATCATCATTCATGGACATAATGAGGGTTTGCTTTCCCTCTATACAGCGTGCCAACCAGTAATCACCACCCCATTCACTATCTTTTGAGGCAACCACTGCGTATATGTGTCCTGCATAGTATGATTGTAGGTATATGATCAAATATTTTTTGTGTGATACAAGGCCATTAATGTGAGTTTCAAGGCTACGTAAATTTAACAAAAAAATGTTAAGGAAATGCATCATACCAGGTTGTACAAGGTCTGATACATGATCAAAATCTATAGAAATAGATGATTGGTCTTCTTCCAACGGAGTTAATTCAACAATTGTACGCTGATCAAGTGGAAGTGATATGCGATCCCATCCATCAACCCAATCCAATGATTCACACACATCCCAGTCACCATCATAGCAAGGTGGGCAGAAACAAGCAAGTTTTCTGGTCCAAATTTCAAATACTGGGTTATTAGAACTTCGAACCAAATGAAAGCCACAAGTGCCACGAACAGTCTTGCATTCCCATGCATGTGAACGATCTATGTCTACCACCTCCCAAAAAAATCTCTCCACATGTCTCTTTCTTGTGGATTCTGCTCACATAGCTGATTCCTCTCCCATTACTGATGTGCACCACCTGACTATAGATTGACCATTTCAAATAGTAGATATTGTAGATAATTTCAATTCCTCTCTTCGTAGGGCTGTTTTGACACATGCTCCAGCTCCATCATGCTCTCCTTTACCATGCCCACTCTCAAAATAGTTCCACATATGTGGAACTTTGTAGTTTTTATGCAATGAACACAACCATTGAAATATGCGTGCATTTTTGAACTGACCAGCACATCCATCAGACCAAATCCAATGTTGATCCATCTGTATGTTCCTACCCTTCAAATGATCATAGAACATGATGAAGCAATGATGTACATAGTGGAAGTCATGGCACCTATCATCACTTATGTAGAAGTGATATTCCTTTAGAATTTCTCTTTGCTCTTCACTACTATTTGGGCCATGCCTATATGTGATATGCACCATCAAGGAAACCTGCTCAAAGTGATAATACTGACTTTGGATCTCATTTTGAGGTTGTAGAGTCTAGTTCTCGACAAAATCAACAACTGAAAGTATAGTACCACGAGGAAATGTATCTCTGCATATTCTAAACTTCTCATCCTGCCATCGTGCCAAGTGGACATGCTGAACATATTGACGTGTCTTTTCAATAAATTCCTTGACGAAGACACTAACTTGTACCTGTTGACACAAAATGATCTCAATATCAGGTTTTTTTGTAAGTAAGGAATGAAATGCAACTGTTCTGAACATAATTTTATAGATAAATGCATGTACCTAAGATGTCACCAATTCTATTTTTTTGCTTTCTTTCCCTAGGACTATTTCATAGCTGATATACTTGAAACTTTTCATGTCTGTAACCATATTCCCAAATTCATTGTCTCCAGTCTCGTGCATACATTGGCTCAATAATGCCATTCTAGCACAGTTGGAGCACGTTCCATCCAAACATGATTTTGCATAGTAAGTTTTCCCCTCAGGCCTATTGCACATGATACTATGAATGAATTCTCTTGATGAGGTCGGTGGTATTGTTAAGGAGCAATCCTGCACATGGTTAGTATGCAACACACGATGAATGTACAAAAATGTTTCATAGTAATATTCATATTATACATGGTATCTACAACAACAAGTGTTACGAAGAGTATTTATTCTAACATACCAGGGCTTACATTTCTCAAAAGATCTTTGCCCCAAATTCAATTGTCTATGTTCATTCCTAAATTTCTTGTATAGTTCTGTCTATGTTATATCAAGAAGATGCTTAATATGTGGTTCACGGTCCTTTGAACCCCTTCTCAGTTTTAGTACATCCTTCCAGTTTGAAGAAGGCCTTGTGTGATCATGCCAAAAACTCTGCACTAGTCCCTTTACTGCATCAACTAGCTTCATGTCATGACGTGGCAATCGACCAATAAAGGCCCAAAAATCTGTCTGGGTGGTTGTGTCGAGATGTTCTCTTCTAATAGAATACCTATGGAGGGTTTTTACATTCAAATTAACTAGTTTAGATGTAGGCTTGAGAAAACGAAGGACCCTGGTGTTCTTATTTACAATTGCTTGTGAGAACACACGATGAGCCGCATTGCGGTCCTTTGACCGTGTGTTCTTACCAATTTTACCAAAGGCATCTACTAAGCTTTTAACTATATGCGAACTTGGTCCAGAAGGCTTTATCATCTTTATCCCTAACGATTTCCGAACAATATTCATGCCCCTAGATTTTAACAATGATAAAAATAATCTACATTTATCTCCATCACATTTAGAATCAAAATATTTATTTAGTATAATTTGAGTTTGATAAGCAATACTACGTTTAGATAGCGTACATTCAATGGAATTGAGGAGTCCTTCATCAACTTGTATATGCTTCGGAGTTCTTCGACGTGTGCTTTCTAATGGAGGTAAGGGGGTTGGATTTCTATCATCTAGTGCATCAACAATACACTCTGGCGTTTTAGTAGCAACTTGTTGTCCTTCACTCTCGTCTTGGTAGTTGGATGGTGGAATTTCAACATCCTCATCAATGGTTCGATTAATATTTTCTTCTTCAATAGTAGGCTCCATGTACACTGCCTCTTCATGAGCTTCATCTTGAGATGGTCCCTCTAGTGAATGCAGAATTTCTTTTTGTGTTGGATA
>LPNX010216570.1:75000-76845 GCA_001517045.1 Pseudotsuga menziesii | reverse complement strand
CTTGAATAATAAGCAAATGAAAGTTATATCCACCATCACCATGAAATGACATTGAAGCTTGATATCTTATCATGTGTGCTCCTCAACCATGGAAGATGTTCTCAATGTTGCACCTGCATAACAAAAAGAATGGTGGAGATGGTGTAGATTGTGAGTATTTTCAAAGGCAGGCTCGTGCTCTTGAAAAATATTGCGCGCTAATTGAAATTTTCATAAACACGCAGTGAAGTTGCTCTCGGAAAATGACAATTCACTGTTTTAACAGTCCCAAAATGCGCACGCGATTTGAACAGGAAAAATGCATACGCGATTTGTATAGACAAAACGCGCACGCGATATCTTCATTCACAATTAATGGGGTGGGTGCACGACTAAACGTAATTACAATATCAACTAAATAGATTTTTGTTCTATGTTCCATGACTAGTTATTCATAAATAACTAAAAATAGATTATGAAGTAAAAAGATATACTAGTTCATCATTTTATATTAGTAATCCAAAAACCAATTTATAAGGAGAAAGTAAACTTAAATAAATTACACAAAATGAGGATGAATGATGATGATGTTCATGATGTTGATGGTGATGATAATGATGAGGATGATGATGATGTTCACGATGATGAAGGTGATGATGATGATGTTCATGAAATTGATGGTGTGGATGATGATGATGATGATGATGAGGATGATGATGATGATGAATGATGATGATGTTCATGATGTTGATAGTGAGGATGATGATGATGATGTTCATGATGTTGATGGTGATGAATGATGATGATGTTCATGATGTTGATAGTGAGGATGATGATGATGATGTTCATGATGTTGATGGTGATGAATGATGATGATGAGGAGGAGGAGGAGGAGGATGATGAATGATAATGATGTTCATGATGTTCATGGTGAGGATGATGATGAGGATGATGATGATGATGATGATGATGATGTTCATGATGTTGATGGTGATGATGATGATGTTCACGATGTTGATGGTGATGATGATGATCATGTTGATGATGATGATGATGATGAAGGTGATGATGATGATGAGGATGACGATGACGATGAGGAAGGTGATGATGATAATGATGAATGATGATGATGTTCATGATGTTGATGATGAGGATGATGATGATGATGATGAAGGTGATGATGAGGATGATGATGAGGATGATGATAATGATGTTCATGATGTTGATGGTGATGATGATGATGAAGATGATGATGATGAATGATGATGATGTTCATGATGTTGATGGTGATGAATGATGATGATGTTCATGATGTTGATGGTGATGAATGATGATGATGATGAGGATGATGATAATGAATGATGATGTTGTTCATGATGTCGATGGTGAGGATGATGATGAGGATGATGATGATGATGTTCATGATGTTGATGGTGATGATGAGGATGAGGATGATGATGATGATGTTCATGATGATGATGATCATGTTGATGATGATGATGATGATGTTGATGATGAAGGTGATGATGAGGATGAGGATGAGGATGACGATGAGGATGATGATGATGATGTTCATGATGTTGATGGTGATGATGATGATGAGGATGATGATGATTTTCATGATGTTGATGGTGATGAGGATGTTCATGATGTTCATGATGTTCATGATGAGGATGATGATGATGATGTTGATGGTGATGATGATGAGGATGATGATGATGATGTTCACGATGTTGATGGTGATGATGAATGATGATGAATGATGACGATGATGATGACGATGATGAAGGTGATAATGATAATGAGGATGATGAGGATGATGTTCATGTTGTTGATGGTGATGATGATGAGGATGTTCATGATGAT
>LPNX010216570.1:0-72500 GCA_001517045.1 Pseudotsuga menziesii | reverse complement strand
GGTGCACTAAAGAACACCGATCTCTACATGTTATAAAAAACCCATTTCCAACTTAATTGAATTAAGACATTCAAACGCTGCACTCACAAATGATGTACTGTTTTCGAGGTTTGATCTCTTAGATAATTAAAAAAAAATTAAAAATACTATTTTTATTATTGGAAAAATAGTCGTGCACTAGTCCTATATGTTCTCTATATGTATACCGGTTTTTGTAAATTTATTCCATCATTTAGACACTCAAACGCTGCACCCACAAAAACATATACCTTATAATTTGTCATAAAAATAAAAAGTGCCCGTTAAAATTTATCTAACTTTAGATAGTTAACAACATTTTCAATAGAAAAAAAATATATATTTGGAAAGGTCATTCAATTTCCTACATTTCTTGTTTTTAACTGGTCACAAGATTCATTGTGTAAGTGTCTCAAAACATCCATGCAAGTTGATGGATGTCTATTTTTTCAGTTTTGTATTGCATCTAACGCACCAAAAGAGACCCTCAACTTCTTGCACACACCCTTGAAATTTCATTTAATCACTTAAAAATAAGTAAGATGAGATCAATGTTTAATCAGATTCATTTTCACGCAATATATTAATTTCTCACTAACTCCTAGCGCTTATCCAGAGCCCATACTCAACGCTAAAAATAGGGAGTTACAAACTTAGTACAATTCCAGAGCTCATCGCTCAACACTAATGGTAGGATGTATTCATAGGATATACCTAGGGATACAATGGTCAAGGATTCGATGTTCCAGAGCTTATGCTCGACATCAACTTGGAAGGCTCCAGGGCTTATGCCCAACATTTCCAATTTTTATCTTTTCATGTGCTTCAAAGATTCTCGCTCAACACAAACATTTAAAATACTCATGCACTCCAGATCCTCTCACTCAACGCAACCATTAAATACTCATGTGTTCCACAGCTTCTCACTCAACAAAAAACATCGCATACGCATGTGCGCCAGAGCTTCTCGCTCAACACAAACATCTCACCAATTACGTGCTTAAGGTTCCATGCCCAACATAAGAAATCATTTATATAAAACATATGTAATTGGCTTACGTCCAATATATCAAACAAATTATCATTCTCATGTGTAGTGGGGTCTTAGGCCCAATATACCAAATAAAACATCAAAGTAACATCATAAGCAATGGAGATTATGCCCATAATTGTTAGGTCAAAATTCAGGATATTACAGTTACGTATCTAGTCTCATGTGCAAATGGTTAAAATTGCATAAGCCCTAGGGAAATTTATCTGGTAGGTCATTGAACTTTTCACCTAGGTTTGTCTTGAGGATGAATAGGTACGTGTAATTAAATTTAATTCTAGTTTTTGCTTACTATTTTTTATAATGAAATATAACAATGTTTGAGATCACTACCCTTTACTATACCTTGGTTGCAAGAATTTCTTATATTAGACTTTGAAAAAAATCCTCCATCTAATAGATTCTTAAATTTGTAGTGGTTTTTATTGGAATTTGCAATTTCAACAAGAATACAACCTTATAAAATTTAGAGATGATATTTGCTATCAATAAATTTATATATAAATCTAGTTTGTATTTATATTAGAACTATTTATCGGCATAATCACAAGTGGTTGGTGAATGATGATAGACACAACCAACCACTTAGTTTTGTAAAGATAGTTGGCTATTAAATAAAGATTAAAATATATAATTTTATCTTCATTATTTATATCTGATTATTAGAGTTAATATAAACACAAAACAAATTAAAAAACAAAAAACAAAAGTGTTACCAATTTTCTTAACCACATTTTATTTGCAACTTATTTAAATATTATCAAATTTAAATCTAATCAAAATACATTTAAACATAACAAAATACTACTACCATAAAGTAAATCCTTGTTATACACTACTACTTGTTACACTACTACCATAAAGTAAATCCTTGTTATACACTACTACTTAATACACCAAACAGAGATCCAAACAAGAACACAACATTGCAAAACATAGATTTTTAAATTAGCGAACTCAAATTTAACAGCCAATTCAGTCAAATCTGGGTGCCAAGGGATGACGAAACAGGAGCCGGAGTAGTCGGAGTCTTAATATATTATTTTAATAAAATAATAGAATACATTTGAAGAATTTTGATTTGGTTTCATCCTGTTTGTTCTACGTCAAATTTAATATTGATGCGACCATTTACAGGTACCTCTCGACTGAATAGGGCTATCAGGAGTCGAAGCAGAGTAAAAATAGAAATCCATACCCGACTCGAATCTTGATTCTTAAAGCAAGTGTTGTTGAACGCCCCGCCCTTGAATGCTAAAAGATGAAGTCACGGAGTGGTAGAGCAGTGCCAGCAAGAATGCTTCCTTTCATATTCAAGATATGCCTCTCAAATTCGAGACCAAAACAAGAAACAGGGAAGATTCGGATAAAGAAAGAGAAAAAGTAAGAGTAAGTAGAGAAAGTTAAGGCAAGGAACGTTGGATAGCCTCTGCTTTTGGATAACATTTGTTTTTATTTCAACCTTAAGTATTGAGCTGCAGACTCTTTGTAAAAAATATAATTAATAGCTAAAACATTTAATCAACCACATCTAGTGGTGGGCATAACCACCAGTAGACCCTCTAAAGAACTCTTTAAAAATCTACAGCTAGATGTTTAGCTCTGGCCCTTCCCATGACGAGAGATTCAACCAAGAAAAAAACAGACTAGTTCCCAAAAGAGTGTTGCAACCACCAATACAGTTCCAATCATAATGTGAACCACCAGTACAGTTCCATTCATAATACCAATACAGTTCCAATAATAATGTGAGTGCCCCAATCCCAAAGCCATTATAATAATTCACTTGCTTCAAGCCCCAATTCCTTCACTCAACGCATTTAAATGGGAGCGAAGCGGAACCGTTCAACTAGAAGGAAAGGAGCGAAGCCTCTTTTGTCAAAAACACATTCATATTGGGAAATAGTGACATACACATTTACAAGTAAGTACGGAAGGTTTTACTTGTGCATATATTGCAAGTTCCAACTGACATATGTAGATGTACTCATTTCACAAAATAGAAAACGATTTCGATTGGTATAAAGATTTAACGTGGCCACCCTTTAACGTTCCAATATTAGGAAAGTTTTTAAATGCTCTTTATACAAAAGCTAGTCTCATTACAGTCAGAGAAATTGCATTTAAACAGTCTAAATTTATTCTATATATCTACGATTCTTCATCACCTTTACTTTACTTGCAGGTACTATCTGCCACATATTCTCGGTCGTCGATTCGAATGAAATGAATCTACGGAAAACAAATCAGACATGCCAAATTTGTGAAAATGACAGTAGTGTTGGCAGAGGAAATAGTGGGGGACCTTTATTATCTATTCTGTGGAGTAGGCTCCTTACCTATTATCTATTCTGTGTACCCAAACATGGAAAGTGAGGTCCCGTTGGGACCCAGAACGGACGGCTAGTGATGGAATCACACAATCACATAGCATTAAGAAGAGTATGATGATGTCCCCGGAATATCAATAATGGAGTACGGTGAGTAGGAGGTATTGCTATTGCGAACTGCACAGTTTTTTCGAATCTCTCCTTCGCTTCCAGTGAGCACATCGAGCTGGACCATTTTAAGCATACTCAGCGCAAAATGTTGAAAGAAGTGGTACTGGCTCCGCGCAAAGTGCTGAACAATGTGTCCCGTGCGGGAGTCGGTGTAGAGATCCTGATCGGAGGTGAGGAGACCTTCTCCGTTCTGTAGATCAACGTAATACTTTTTATCGAATATATTTGGAGTGCGGATATCTAAGTCTGTGCTGTTCACGGTGGCGTTTGTGGGACATATCTGCTCAAGTTCCTTTGCATAGGAGGCGTTGAGGGTGGGATCCTGCGTTGGATAAAGCCTGTCCACAAACGATGCGCAGTGACTGATACCAAAGGTGTGTCCACCTGAATTTTCATGAAGAATGTCCATTAGAATAAAATGAAGAAATGGATTAACTAATTATAGTTTGCTTTAAATCATTGCAGGCCTTAGCGTTGAAAACTTACCCGACAGAGCGACAAGATCCGTGAAACTATCGAAACCCTTTTCAGTGAAGATTGTCATCAATACAGTCACATTTGAACTCGGACTTGGTAGACTGTCTATAGTGACTGTTTCATTAGCAAAGGTTAAGCTGTCTCTGCGGCCGAGTGGTACTAGAAATTCCGGTCCTCCGGCCTATTTGTGCCAATTTAAAAAACACAACTATTATTAGGTCACATCTACATGACCGATGAAAAATAAATTATATAAATGAAAGACATCATGCGACGTCACCCTGTCTAACCATCTAAGTTAGGTTGGCTTGATGCCTGTCTAACCATCCCTGGAGCTAGGAAAGCAATAGTTATACCCTTCCCAAGCTTATAGAAAAAAGGATTGTATCTCTTGAAGCTGGAAGAGCTTATGGAAAAAATGATTGTATTTCTTGAAGGAAGAGTTGAGGGTGTCAGTAGGGTATGTACATGTACATGTTATGCACAAGATATGTATATGGACAAGATATGACGAGATGGAGACAATGCTAAGTATGGTGCATCATACCATCGAGAAACCATGGCCATGCATCCATATTCGGCTAATATCGCATGTATCTGGTGATGCCGGCTAATGTGTGTGGTATATATTAGGTATATACATCAGTTATATACTAAGTATATACACGAGTATATAGATTATATATACTACACATTAGACCACATCATCAAATGCATGCAAAATTAACCTAGAAACAAGTGTGAATGCATGGTCATGGTTTCTGGATAGTATGGTGTACCATACTTGTGTCTTCCTCTTGTCATATCTTGTCTGTATACATAGCTAATGGATTGATGCTATACCATGGACATACCTTGCTAACACCCAAGTATACACAAGTATATATTTATAGTATATATACTACACATTAGACCACATCATCAAATGCATGCAATATTAACCTAGAAACAAGTGTGAATGCATGGTCATGGTTTCTGGATAATATGGTGTACCATACTTGTGTCTTCATCTTGTCATATCTTGTCTGTATACATAGCTAATGGATTGATGCTATAACATGGACATACCTTGCTAACACCCTCTTAAAGATGCTGCAGGAGGGTGAATAGCTCTGGCTTTTAGGTATTAGACAATCTCACTAGTTTTTTTTGGGTACGTACGATAAATTTCAAGCTCCTCCTCTTTGATGAACCAAAGTATAATAATACTTACTCTCTCTCGGTTTAATTCAACAAACTGAAAGAATGCCTAGCTTTTCTCGGTACGATGAAGGGCAAGGATGGATCTATACTGATAAGAACATGAGATACCAAGACCCAGTTTGGTTTAGATAATTGTCCATATCAATAAATAAGAGATTTGATAGGGTTTCGAGTTTATAAAATACGCACCACAAATACTGCGTAAGAAGTTGCTAAAGCCAAAATGTCAGCGCAAGAAACTACTCCGCTGCAGTTGGCTTCTACCGCTTCTTTGATTTCGTTGATAATTTCAAACGCCTCGGCTCTGAGTGTGAGGTTTGGAGGAGCTTGCTGTTCGCTTGGGTCACTAGATGTTCCGTTTAGCAAGATAGAGGCATCGCAACCCTGCCAGAAAGTTGCCAGAAAATGAAACACTGTTAAAATGATTAGCACAGCACAGCTACAAGTAAAGCGGCTAGCAAATGTCTACTTAATTTTGAGCTAAAATATATAATTTGATATCTATTATTCATTCCAGATTATTAGAATTCATCCCAAATTATTAAAGTTAATCAAGATACATTTAATTATTATAACAAAATAAGATTAACTTTGAAATGAATTGATCTAATCAAACAAACAAATTCAAAATATAAGATAATGTCTAAATACCTATCACATAATGATAAAAATATGAAAAGCTACCAGTAATTTGAATTAATGTTCTTACACTAAATCAACAAGATAATCTTGTAAAAAATCTATAAAAACAGTAACAAGGAGAGACAGAAGTGAACAAATAGAAATCACCTGCACGAAGCAATCGTGGAAAAGAAGCCTGAGCAACCCTGGTGCTTGGGTAATATTTTGTTCCAGCACCGGCTCAAGGGTGGATTTCACTATTGACTCCAAGTTGGGGCAGCTTTCCTCGTAAAATGTCCATGAAAGCCCGTCCACTGGCGTTGGCAAATCACTTGCATGGACACCGTAAAGAGATGATAGAATAACAAGGAGAAACATGGCAACAATGTATTTGGCTTCCATTTCAGTCTTACAGTAAAGAAACACCAGGCGAGGTATTTCAAGAACGCCATGGCTACTTTTTAAAGGTCGCCGTCAGCACATTGACCCTCGTACAACAATGACAACGAATTTGAATGACCGATAAGAACGTGAACAGGAAGAAGGGTAGGTTGAATTCTAGTTAGCTCAAGGTGAAAGGTTATGCAAAATAGGATGACACACATGTGATCTCTTTACCCCTAGGCATTAATAATTTTACATGTGAAATGGTTTTTTTAATCATAATAGCAATCTCCCAAAAGTATATCTAAAGCACCAATAACTTTACATGTGAAATGTTTGAAACTACTCAATCAAAATGAATATAACAGCTGAACTATTAAAATGACTTTTTAAAAGGTATTACAGTAATAAGGTGAAACACACCACTCTGTACAGATATAATTATATTAATCTTTTCCAAGTGTAAATGTCTTTTTTCTAACACTTTCTACTTTTCTAATCTAATAATGCTGTGTTTAGTGTTTAAATAAAATAATAAATTTTTCACATTTTTCACCAAATGAATAGCTTTTTGACTATCACAATACACTACATAATTATGATGTTTTATTCTCTATTCTCTTAAGAACAAGAATTGTTCCATCCAAAAAGCCTCTCTTCCGGATGCGCACACGCCACGTGGAGGTAAACGTGTCACATTTCAGGAGGCTTAAATCTGATCAAACAATATAAAACCATGATTTCAAAGAACCAACAATGTACTATATTTGGCATGGAAATTGAATTTGAATATGAAGTGCTATGATTCTGATTCTTATTTCAAATAGAACCAACGGTCTCCTATTGGGTGTAAATTGAATTTGAATAAGAAATGATGTGTTTATGATTTGAATAAGAAGTGCTAGGTTTATGATTATGATTGTTAAATATCTCATTTTGAGGACACTTAAATCTAGAAAACAGCAATAGTTACACCTTATCCAACACTTCTTTGGATTGGCATCTCGAACGACCGGTAAGAATATGAACACTGGTCTGGATCTTAGTTGCCCATCATGTCTTCACGTTTATCTACTTTTGTTAAAATTGTACTAATGAGTATTCATGTTATTATGTCCCTACCAACATAGGATTAAAAGTTTTGTATTAAATTATTTTTAATTTTATGGTTGATTAGTTCTTTTAATTTTTTTAATTGGTGGATAGGCGTTACATCAACCATAGGATTAAAAGTTTTGTATTAAATTATTTTTTATTTTATGTTTTTGATTATTTAATTTCTATTTGTGGATAGCCGTTACATCAACCTAGAAGATTGGTTTGGAGGTTTTGCTGGCCATCTCTGCACCCATACGTCAACGTCATTTATTACACAAGAATACCAGGGCTAATGTTACGATTCGTCTATAGGCATTTTCCCCTTAAATTAGGGAAAAAATTTTGACAGAACGTTTTGTTAGACGGGTAAAGTTTTTAATAAAACTTTATTTTGACGTTTAATTATTTTCCCATAACATTATGTTAGAGGAAGGCTTGAATTACTTATGGCTAAGGGGTAGAAGGCCGGAGTCTAAGCTGAATTTGGCTGGGGACGGGTCGGGTGGCACTAGTGGAGGCAGACAGTTAACGTGTTACAAGTTAGTCTGATAGTTTTTAATTGAATGTTAGTAAATGTTGCAAAATAATAATGAATATTGTAGCACGCTAGTGCTATCATCTTAACCCGAGCTCTAGCAGTAGCTCCTGATGTAAACCTTGGAGAAAATTACTTGAGATTTGAACCAAGGATAGAGAACTCCATTTTTGGATTTCGATCAAAGCTAGCTGAAGGCTGTGGCAACATACTCTTAAGCGACAGAACCAGTTCTCGACTGCGAGGCAAGGCAATAATCGATGTAGGACAAATGCCTTCATGGTTCTATAGCAGCTTCTGTACTGGAAAAGAATGGTGTTGGGCCTAAAGAGTACAAACCCTCCACCATGGAAGAAGAGGACTTCCAGCCTCTAGACGAAATCAGTGTCTTGTTGGGGTAGGAACTAGGAAGGTTCGAGCTATCAAGTTTCAACCATGTGGGTGGAGACTGGACGACCACCATGGGTTACTTGTTATGAAATTTTATAGGAAGCCGCCATCTAGATTTCAGTGTTTCAAGGCTAGTGGCAGTCCAAGAAGCAGGAGGGAGCCGAGATGAACGGTGTGGACGCTGGAGTGTGGAGGAACAACTGGAGATACAGGTCAGGGTTTTATCCCCATATGGAATTTCACTGTATTTCTTGCATGGTTGAATTGTGGTTCTTTGATGCTTAAGGTAGAAAATTGAAACTTTTGAAACTTTTGGACCAAAGGCTTAGAGAAGGGTTCGATTTCCCTGGAAAGCATAGGAGGCCCAACTTGGACCTTCCTTCAATGACATTCCCCCTTGAAAGTTCTTGGGCTTAAATGTTCATGCTGTTCTTGAATGTCGTTCATGCTAGAGAAGGTGAAGATATTCTTAACTCTTTCTTCAACGATATTTTATGCTAGGCCTAAAAGTTCATGCTAGAGAAGGTTAAGATATTCTAAATGTATCGTTGAAGAAATCTAAATTGAAGAAAAATGCATTCTGCAATCCCTATTTACTACCACCTAAATTGAAAAAAATGCAATCCGCAATCCCTATTTACTACCAACTTTATTTAATACCACCTTAATATAGGATCTACACTAATAATGGGTGCATTCATTATATGCATTATACTGAAATATAATCTAACACCATCGTAATTTAGTAGCGTTTAGAATCGAAGTTTAAAATAGAGATGTATTATTGAAGGATACATTTAGAATAACTTAACTCTTTCTGTGAGAGAAGATTTTAATTTTTAACATTTATGTCCACCAAGTTGACTACCAAACCAAATCTTGAGTAGAAGTGGCAAGGGCATGACCAAGAGTGGGGAAAGTTCATGCATGAGCCTAGTGTAATGTATTAAGTCAACCCACCATACATGTTGTTACAATTACATGCTTGAGGTTGTATCTGATATATTTAAATCATTATGTTTCGAATTTGCATTATGTTATCAAAATTTATGTTTGGATTAACACGTGGATTTACATTACGTGATAGTACCTGTGTGTTATCCAATACAATGGCCGCGTTAACTTTAGTTACCAGAAGCCCTAAATGACTCTTCAATACGATTGATTTTGAGTTTAATTTACAGAAAATGGTTTTAATATTGTCGAATTGCTCTCAACGTGCACTATGCATGATTCATTAAAAATTTATTACATGTTTCATGGAAAATATATTTAAACAAGAACAGTGAAATTTCTAAGGTAGATGGAGAAAAAGATTCTCATACCATGATAAACATTTGTTTTGCACATTTTACCAATGTGTAAATGGATTATCCACTAGAATGTTAAGTAATTGTTTGTGCTCGATGATATGTGAGTTTTGTGTTTCAAAGAATGACAAAATGGAATGCTAAATTTAGAAGATTAAATTATGTGGATTGTTTTTTTAATTATAATAAGAAGCAATATAGGACACATAAGAATGACTTAATATAGTAATGGATTTTAAATTAGTAATGTAAAATTGCTACATATATATAACACTAGTTCATTATGGTAGCTAATTACATTTATTGGTTTGAACATATTCTTTGTTAATATATATATATATATCTAGATTTTTGTTGAGTTCAAGTAATTAGCACAACTACTTGGTTTTGCAAAGATGGTTGTCTCTTAAACAAAGACTAAAATTTATAATTTTATATTAAAATAATAATAGTTTATTATTTATCCATTATTCATACCAGAAAGTTATAGTTATCTATTTATGGTATAACATATAAAATATTGTTTATTAAAGAAAAAATAAGAACTTATATAAAAAAACTAAAAACTAAAATTGATATGAAACTAACCACTACTTAACTAAAACTTACATAAATCTTAATTAAGAAACATTTAAGAATAACAAGATATGGCGTCCAAGTGGTAGATTCAAAATATTTAAGTGAAGTGAGATGTTCTTATGCACAAGATGAAGTGTATGACCTTTAACAAAGAGCCTTTCTTTTGTCCATTGGGTTGGGCACATAGAGGTGGGAATTTACTGCAGCTAGTTCAAGTTTGATTTTGCAGCACATCCTTGTTTGGGTTTTACATTAGAATCCCAAAGCATTTTCATTAATAAAAAGATTTACTTTTATCCATTGAATGGGGTCATAGAGATGTGGGAGTTACTACTAGTCCAAGTTTGATTTCATTACATTCTATTATGGGTTTTACATGAGAATATCAAAGCATGTTCTTTGACAAAAAGCTTTACTTTTTACATGATCTTAAGGTCACAAAACCATGAGAATTTACAATATTTAGTCTAAGTTTGATTATCATGCAAATAATGTATGGAGTTTTACATGAGAATCTCAAAGCAAGCCCTTTAATAAAGAGAATTGACTACACTTAGCCCAAGTGGTAATAGTGTAGCCATAATTTCCTACAATTAACCAAAGTGGGATTAGAGTGCAGTGAGAGTTTACTACACTTATCCCAAGTTTTATTTTCATCCCAAATTCCAACACTAAAATGTTCTTACTGACATGTATACATTTAGGAAAAATGTTGTTACTAACAGGTACAAATTTAGGAAAAACGTTCACTGAAAGGAAATGTTAAACCTCAAAACGTAAAAAAAATAGTATGATAGGTAAGATTCCGGTGAAATTCCAACACTGGTTACAATTTGTCGCAAAGTTATAACAAAGTTTTGACTTTTTGAAATACATGTCATTATTTTTAGTTATTGTGTACAAATGCATTTAGATTATCTTCTTGTATAGAGAAATCCTCACTAGGCCACTCACATGAGTTCAAGGGTTCGATCTTTCTCATGAAATTTTTCATTCTGTACCCTTAAATTTCAGCAATGAAGGCTGGGACAGCTCCACCACTCACATGAGTTCAAGGGTTCGATCCTTCTCATGACATTTTTCATTGTGTACCCTTAAATTTCAGCAATGGAGGACACAACAACTTCAGTTCAATCGAGGTACTTTCTCATGTCTAATGCATCTCATGTCACTAGGTCGAATCCCATGGAGAGCTCTGTAGTCCTTAGCCACAATGACTGCTTCATGCAATTTAATATCTTTAGGAAAAATTGTGGGAAGGAAGCAAAGTGTTACTCTCTGTTTCGCCAACACTTACAAATTACTAAAAACTCAAATCAACACCTACATGAGTGTTGCAACTGACGGTTGCAGCTAACAGTAATCTACAGGTGGTTTTGCAGCTATGTTGCAGATGACTTTTTAACTAACGATGATCTAGAGAACAGTTACAGCTGAGTTGCAGCTGACTGTTTAGTGTTGCAACTGAGTGTTTAACTCTGTTTTGATGACCCCTGCATTCATAAAATTATGACTAATACATTGTTTCAGGAATAAAACACATTAATACATTTATACTTAAAATATACTCTAATTTCTCAACAAACTAACTTCAAAAATAAACTTGAGTTTTCCAACTAAAAAAATAGAGTATAAAAAAAATACACAGTAAAATATCTGAGTTCCAACTCTATATATATTTCTCTGTGTGTTTCTATATATATCAAATAATGATTACATGACAAGAATTTATAGTGTTCATCACAGTCGGTCATTAAGTGCTAATTGACCCTTCACAATTAAAATAACTCTAATTACTCTACTAAAGTGTTACAGACTGACATAATAAAATCTGTTGGATTTTCAGAAAATGATATGTGCTAGCTGGCCTGATCATGTGGCATAAAAAATGACTAAATAATCTGATGTTTGTCTTTTTTAATAATACGGTGTGGCGGTGTTGCAGCTCTTCAGAATTCTGGCAGCCACAAATCTGGGCAATGGAGTAATTAATCATCTCTTGAAAATTTCGGATGTTAGCAATTTGAGCGGTGTTAGCTCTTCACAGTTTCAATGTTTACAATCTGGTGGTGTCGCCTCTTCAAAGTTCATGCGGTCAGTCAATGAAGTAATTAACAGCTCCCAACATTCTCCCCCTTAATTACTACACCCAAAAAATCAAAATTTTGTAACACTAGATTTCTGTTATAGCTTACAAACCCCAATGTTTTTCCTATGAAACTCAAACAACTATTTTCCCAAAGGTTTTATAAATAGGTTCGCAAACTGGTTTTTTGATCTACAAAATTCCATACTGATTTCATTGTTGTTTATCAATTATTGAATAAAATGATACCTTGTATTACTGTGCTTACTTATTTTATGAAAGACGTGATTTCTTGATAGTGCAATGACTGATTTATTGTCACAAAAAATCTGAGTTGGTTTATCTTGTTCATGCTATAACTCAGAAAGAGTTCTTCTCATCCACACAGTTTGACATGCAGTTGTTGTTGCTGCAACAGAATTTGCCCCGGCAGAAGATGCTGTCACTATGGGATACTTCTTTGAAACCCATGCTACTAATCCCGATCCAAAATTGAATAAATATCCAGATGTACTCTTTCTATCATCTATAGAAGCTACAAAATCTCTGTTAGTATATCCAATCAACTTAAAATTTGAATTTGATGTATACAGGATACCAAAATTTGTTGTTCCAACAATATATCTTAGAATCCTCTTTCCATCTTACCAGTGGGTATTCTTTGGAGATTCCGTAAATATTGAAATTAAACTTACTGCAAACATTATGTCAGGTCATGTTGCAGTTAAGTACATGAGAATTCTTACCAGTATCTTATACAACGTTGGATCAACTTTTAACCCATCAACCTCCTTACTTATTTTTTTTCCAGTTGCAATTAAAGTTACATCTCACTTACAATTCATCATTCTGAATCTTTTCAGCACATCATTTGCATATTTAATTTGATTGATAAAAATATCATCCTTAGATTGAGTTACTTCAATACCAAGAAAATATTTCATCATTCATAAATCAATCATCTCAAATTATGTTTTCATGGCTTTCTTAAACTCATTTATTGAAAGATTTCCAGTGAAGATCAAATCATCCACATATAAGCAAACAATCAATATTTTACCTTCTTGGTTTACCTTTGTATACAATGTTGGCTTACTTGGACTTCTGTTGAATCCTTCACTATTCAAGTATTCATCAATCCTATTGTACCATACTCTTGGTGCCTGCTTCAATCCATACAATGCTTTCTTTAATATGTAGACCTTGTCTTCTTGTCCATCAATTTCATAACCAGGAGTTTGTCTTACATAAACCTCTTCTTCTAAAAATCCATTTAAAAATGCAAACATTACATCAATTTGATGTACATGCCATTTATTATGAGCAGCAATAGCCAATAGCATCCTTACCATATCAAGTCTGGCTACAGGTGCAAAGTCTCATTATAATCAATACCAGGTTGTTGACTAAACCCCTGAGCTACAAGTATTTCTTTGTATTTTTCAACATCACCATCAACATTTAACTTAGTCGTATAAATCCATTTGACACCAATTCACTTTTTATTATCAGGAAAATCTACAAGATCCCAAGTACTATCTCTTTCTATGGAATCAATTTCTTCATCCATTGCTTTTATCCAAACATCTTTTTTAATAGTCTCATCAAAATCTACATGATCACATGTTATAAATGCAAAATTTTAAGCTTGATCTACTTCTTCATTTTGCTCATACATCTTTCTTAAACTTCTACTCTTCTGACCTCTAACTCTGTTTCTTAATGAAGCCAATGTAGGGTTTGATTCATTACTTACCTCTAATCCTATTCCTTGCCTTCCACCAACACTTGATGGTTCACTATGTTCGTGAATTCTGGGTGTTCTGACAAGTGTTCTTACTGTTGGAGTATGTGGAGTTAACTGTCCTCCATGTATTCCTTGTCCATCTTCTTCATCTTCTGCATGAGGTGTAACAACGTCCTCTTCAACTAACTTATCTATGCTACCATCCCATGCTTCTTCCTTAAACACCACATCTCTGTTGATGACATACTTCTTGGTGATGGGATTATAGAGTCTATATGCTTTAGATTCTTCACTATATCCAACAAAAATACATTTATGACTTATTTCATCTAACTTTCTCCTCATCTCTTCAGGTACATGTGCATAAGCTACACACCCAAAAATTCTTAAATGAGATATGTTGCTACACTTACCACTCCATGCTTGATGGGGAACTCGATCTTTCATGCTTTTTGTTGGGCTTTTGTTCAGAATGTATACTCAACAAGTAACAACGTCTCCCCAATATTCATTTGGAAGATGCTTCTCCTTCATCATACTTCAAGTCATGTTGATAATGGTTCGTTTCTTTCTTTCTCCTACTCGGTTTTGTTGTGGAGTGTAGTGAGCAGTAAAGTGTCTTTTAATTCAATGGTATTGACAAAATTTCACAAATTCATTTGACATATACTCACCTCCTCTATCTGATCTCAATATTTTAATATAACTATCACTCTCCTTTTCAACCATAGCTTTAAAACTTTTAAACAAATCAAAAGCTTGAGATTTCTGTTTCAACAAATACACCCAAGATTTTTGACTAAAATCATCAATGAAATACATAAAATAAACATTACCATTCAAAGAAGGTGTTTGCATCGCTCCACACAAATCTGTGTGTACCATCTCTAATGGTGCTTTTGTTCTATATGAGATTCCAGAAATAAATTTCTCTCTATGATGCTTTCCCAATATGTAGCTCTCACATGATCCTATTGGTTGCTCAATACTGGGAAACCCTTTTACCATATGCTTCTTCTATAACAAATCTAATCCACCAAAATGTATATGCCCATACCTGAAATTCCATAACCATGATTGATCTAAACTCTTAGTTTTATAAGCATTCAAAGATCTAGTCAAATCATTTCTCATAATTAGTGGAAACATTCTATTCTTTGTCATCTCTACTTTGGATATCAATTGCTTACCTAGATATTTATCATAAATAGCGCATACTTTCTTCTTAAAGAACACTCTGTATTCTTTCTCCAACAATTGTCCAACACTTAATAAATTGCACATTAAACCAAGAACATAATAAACATCATGAATTGTTCTTCTTTTACCATTCTTCACTGTATACATCAATCACACCTTTACCATTAACTTTAAGCTTATTGTCATTGCCTAACTTCACTTCAGACTGAATGCTTGTATCTAGACTTGAAAACAATTCCTCGTTTCCAGTCATGTGGTTGCTGCATGCGCTGTCTAAGAACCATATATCTTTTGGACTTTCATGGGTGATGATTACAAGTTCAAACAGAGGATTCTCTTCATTTTCAGTCTCCTCTATGATGTGTGTAGACAACTTACTAGTATATGCTTGCTTTTTCCAGCACTTGTTAGCAAAATGCACCAATTTCTTACAATAGAAACATTGAACTTTAGATCTATCATACCTTTGATTTCCTAGCTACCATGATCTGATGCTACTCCCCCTTACACTAGGAGTATTCTGCTGTAACTTCTCTTCAGATTCTAAATCATTTCTGTTGTCACTATGATCAGCACTTCGACCTCCTCTTCCTCTACTACTAGCTCTTCCTCTGCCTCTGCCTCTAGTAACATGTAATTGAGATTTAAAAGAATTTTCTAATGGAGTACCATCATACCTGTTCATTCTTGATTCATGAGAAATCAGAGAACCAGTCAGTTCATCAATGTATATTTGATTGAGATCTTTAAACTCTTCAATTGGAACAACCACTGCTTCAAACTTCTTTGGCAAGCATCTCAACAATTTTTCAATCACACACCGATTTGAGAAGTCTTCACCATACTGCCTTAGCTAGTTTACAACATTCATAACTTGTGTCATAAAATTATCAACAATCTCGTTGTCCTTCATCTTCAGATTCTCAAAGTCCCTTCCCAAGTCTTGCAACTTAACATTCTTCACCTTGGTCACACCTTGATAGCAAGTTTCAAGAGTGCCCCAAGCTTTCTTTGAAGACTCGACACTTGATATCTTCGAAAATATGGATTCACTTAATCCTTGATGAATAAGGCCAAGAGCTTTGTTGCCCTTTTTCCTATTTTCCTTCAACATTCGACAAAGCCAATTCAACAGCTTGGTCAGTTGGTTTTGGATACCCAAACGTAACAAACTCCCAAAGATCCTGAGCACGCAGGATAGTTCTCATCTTAATAAACCATGTATCATAGCTTCTTTTAGTTAACACATGAATTTGTGGTTGTACTACACTGTTGTTAGTAGCCATCACAAATCAAATTACTATAAATAGAAAAACGAGAAAGAAAACTCAACCACACTCTGATACTACTGTGGGAAAGCAGGGGAGTGTTACTCTATGTTCCAGCGACACTTACACATTACTAAAAACTTAAATCAATACCTACATGAGTGTTGTAGTTGATTGTTGCAACTAACAGTAATCTACAGGTGGTGTTGCAGCTGTATTGCAGCTGACTTTTTAACTAACGCCGATCTACATAATAGTTGCAGCTGAGTTGCAGTTGGCTGTTTGGTGTTACATCGGAGTTGCAACTCACTGTTTAACTCCCTTTTGATGACCCCTGCGTTCATAAAATTATGACTAATACGTTGTTTCCGCAATCAAACACATTTATACTTAAAATATACTCAAATTTCCCAATAAATAAACTTCAAAAATTAATTTGAGTTTTCAAACTCAAAAAACAGAGTATAACAAATATACATAGTAAAATATCTGAGTTTCAATTCTGTATATATTTATCTGTGTATCTTTATATATGTCAAATAAGGATTACATGAGAAGTATTTATAGCGTTTCAACATAGTCGGTCATTAAGTGCTAATTGACCCTTCACAATTAAAATGACATGTGCTAGCTGGACTAATCCCATGGCATAAAAAATATTAAATAATCTGATGTCTGTCTTTTTTAATAAGACGGTGTGGCAGTGTGGCGGTGTTGCGACTCTTCAGAATTCCAGCGACCACAAATCTGGGCAGTGTAGTAATTAATCGGCTCTTGAAAATTACGGCGGTTAGCAATCTGAACGGTGTTGGCTCTTCACAATTTTAGCGGTTACAATATGGGTGGTATCGCCTCTTCAAAGTTCATGCAGCCAGATAGTGGAGTAGTTAACATCTCCCAACAACATTTTCCAAGTTACAACCAAATACAAACTGCCTCTACTGCCAATCGGGAAAGGAGCTTACACTGTCGTCTCGTAAGGATCTTGTAGATTGTTTCGTAACATAAGCTCTTAGATGAAATTGTTTTCAAAATTTAAAGTTTGATATTTAAAACATAAGGAAGATATGTGTAGCAGCTTTGAATAGACGGTATCACATTTTTTATTTCATCAATTAGCTAAAAGTAATTTATCTAATTTGGATCAGAGATGGTGTGGTTGTGCCTTTTTGGTTGCGTGCGTCGGAGTTTTCATGTTATAAACGACCCAACATAGGTACTTGGGCGAATAATTTTCTGCTCAATGAGGAGGGCATGCCACCCACCCACACATTCATTTGAAGTTTCTATGAAGCTTCACTCTTGTTTCTACGATAGAGCTTTATCGAATAAAATTTATAATAATAAATAAATTGGCCCATCAATTTATTTTCTGATTTTTACCTTGTCCTGGTATGGTGAGTGTTTCCTTTTACCGGTATGGTGGGAAATGACAGAGAAACAAACTATTCATACGGACCATAAATTGGGTGAGATAAATTCATTTTGTTTAGTATTGGTAAATCGTGAATTTTATTTTTTGTTATTAAACATATAACTTTCTACCCAGAGTTTTATTAATTAAGTCTATAGACGTTCTTATTTGAGATTTGGGGTGGATTACGACCTATATTTTTTATCTATTGATGAGGGTGAGACAAGTGTACTTTCCAGATTGATTTTATGACAGTCTTTCTGGTAACTAACTAATGAATAAATAACTGGTAGCAGTGCATGGATAATTCATAGCTGATGAATGGATAACCAACAGTTCATGGCAGATAACTAGAAGAAAGTGAGATAACAATAAAATAAAATATAAAAAAATTGATAGTTGATAAATGGATAACAGGAAGAATGTGACTGATAATATGTAGCTAGGCATGGATAACTCACAGTTGGACCTGTTTAACTAGAAGAATATGAGGAATAAAAAAATAGTTTTCATTTCATATCTATCTCTCAACCATTTAATCCCTATCTACGTGATCTAACCATTTGATCCCTATTGACATGATCCAACCATAAACTATGTGGTTGTGCTAGTTTATAAATGAATATGTGATATGGATCAGTCAGTCAACTTAGTCAATTTGTACATCAAAACTTATTTTCTAAAACCTGACCAAGCCAAATAGAGTTCAGTTATTAAATATTTTGTTTTTTTCATGGTCATAGGTAATTGACTTTTTCTTTTTTAAACACCATAAAACAAAGTTTATAGAAAATTATATCTGCTATTGTGTCTCTTTTACCCCATGCGCAGGAACATTGCCGCTACGCGGCTCTTGTTTTTTAACTCCTTTCCAAATATGGTTGTATTGATGTTACCCCTCCACACTTGGAATTCAATGCAAAATATAGTGGTAGTTTCGTGATGATACTTCATACTTCCTTATTGAAAGTGATTTATTTCGTTGTGGTGCGTTGAGACCAATCGAAGTGATTTCAAGGATTTTTATTTAATAACTCGCGAAAGTATAATTTTTTTTATAACGATTGATTTAATCTTTATGCATATAATTTTTTTATAACGCTCAAGGTTATTGATTTAATCTGAATGCATATAGTGTGCATGTAGTTTTATCATTGTGAGTAAATAAGGTTGGCCTACTTATGTAGTTTAAGGTCATTGTGTGAAAATAAAGTTTGGCTACTCATTTAGTTTAAGGTCATTGCATATAAATAAAGTTGGGCTACTTATGTAGTTTAAGATCATATTGTAGGATTAAAGAGCATTTCCAATTCAATTCATATAATATATGTAAGATTTTTAATTCATATAGTATATGTAAGATACTCTATTAGTATAGGATCTTGATGAAAAGTTAATATATGTTAACAAATGACCTCGTGTATTATTGAAATATGGACTAGATACTTGCTCATATTTGATTTAATTTTTTACAAATTTAATGAGCTATTTTTTTCTCTCGCTAGTCTCCATGCATGCCTACTTACTATCAGGCAAGGCATAGAATACTAAGGCTAAGATGAAACATGTTTACTCTAATTGGATTTAGTAAAGAACACATCAAAGGTTTGAGAATTACAAACCAAATGATTGTTGGATTTTTCATTAACCCCAAAACCAATGAACTCCCCAAATCGCATAAGAGCTTTCTTTGCATGGATTGTTGCACACACGATCAGACCATGGAAACAAAATTGGATGAGTCGTTGGTTCATGGTTTTTTATAAACCTCCGTGCAACATGTTGCAACTGCAACTATTTTCCCCAAAAAAATTATTTTTAGGGTCCTCCCTTATTTTTTTAGTGTTAAGACGGTTTAAGGATTTCCACGATTTTATCAAATTTTGCTCGTGGCTTATTGTTTTGAAAGTTTTGAGTTTTTGTCTGTTTGTATCGAATGCCTAGCAGACTAGCTTTCTGATGCATCAAATGCACAGTTGACTACCATTCCGATATGCCCATCAGGAGCCTTCCAAAGGTTTTTCCAATGTATCGGAAGTCATTTCGTCTATGGTCGCAGAGACAGTCTGCCAATTTTTTGGAAGTCTAGTATGAAGCATCTGCGATGAGTCGGGTCTTTGTTTGACTATGTTTCTCCGATATCTGATTAAGTTCGTGGAAGTGATCTCGCCGTCGGCTGTGTATATGGGAACGAGTCAAAAGTTTAGTGGTTTCGTCGACTGACATTGCGGAAATCTAGTGCTGAATCTATCCGCAATTTCACGATGTTCTCGTCGATACCAAGATAGGTTAGTACTTTCATCTTCCGATGTGTTTCTCCCATCCGATGTACCAATTAGAAAGAGCTGAGTCGGTCCGATATTGCGAATTTCCACAAAGTTATGACTCCATCGGTGGGTTAATTTTTTTTCTCGCCACGTTAATTGACTACTCCCGGTCGGGCTTATAAAACCATAACGTTTGTATGAGGTGTCATTATCACCATGAGGGTTATCTAGTGGATTTCATGCACTTATCGGTTCGCCTCTACGAATCTTTCGCCAGCAGAGGTTGTTGCCTGTCCAGGTCACCCGCCACATTGTATCTAGGTAGGATTCACTCATTTTTTTACATGCCTAGCATTATTGTTTGTTTTCGACCGCATGTAGTGATGAGGTTAGGTATTTTTCTGTGGTTTTTTTTGTTTTGAACAACAGTGGTTTCTTTTTACTTAAGGTTCAACCTGTTTATTTGTGAGTGTCTTTTCATTTCGCTGGTTATTTTCCTCGCTCAGTCTCTGTGCAGCCATGAGTGCACTTTGGACATTTGTTTAGGGAGTAAGGACAGGGTGCAGACGAGTGTTTCGCCATCTGCACCGCCCCTTTTATTCTTGCATCGTTAAACCCTAGTCTGTGTGGCCATGTCTTAAGAGACGATGTATTCCCATGGGATGTAGGGGGTGCACAGATGATCAGCGGTTTTGCGTTTTTTTTTAGCAGTCTACAGTTTCATGATTTGTGCTTTTTCCTCAGTCAGGTTTGCTACCCAAAGGAGCAAGGTGGTTGTGAAGATCTAGAGTTTGCCTTAACAGAGGTTTTCGTAGGCTAGGGAAGATAGGTTTTGCCAATTTCTTGTTGTTGCTTCTCGTACTAAAAGTCTTTTTTTATTTGATAAAAGAAGTTTTTCAGCATGCATATTTATGGGATGGTAATATTCTAATTGTTTTTATTGTTCTTTACAATACATAGCTTGCTAGGAGTAAATACGCTAAAATCATGTTGCATGATTATTACTTGCTAATTATCAGCACAACAATATGCCGCGAAAGCAGAAGAAGAAGGCCCAAGAAGCTAAGGAAGAACCATAAATGGAGATAGTAACTAAAGTGGAGGTTATTTATGAAGATACTAAAGCCACTACTGGAGTTGAGCCGGAGTATAAATGGGGAGAGGTATACAAAATGATTTCAAACCAGAGCGTTGCAGAAGCTGGGTTTGAAGATATGCCAATATTGAGAGATCAACCATTATGAAAGTGGCTACCAGACCTAAACTCTTCCCATGTTTAGAGGTGATAGGGTGGATTCTTCTTAGGGCAGATGTAACAGGGATGCTACTAGCTAACACTGAGAGGTAGTTTTATGCTGCATATAGCCCAGCTTATATGTCTATGGCTTATAATTTACCAACACCACAAACCTATTTGACTAAAATTTGGTTAAAGGAGCTAAATCTAGATATGGTGGAAATAGTTAAAAAGATGATGATCCCAGGTAAAAACTTCTCTATGAGGCCTTTTGGAGAGTACGAAACATCAACCCTCTGCACTCCATACAGGGTCATTGCTTTGATGGTGAAAAGAATTTTCGGGAGGGAAAATGGAAAAAGCTTTAAAATAGGTTGGGTACCCGTGATATATTTTGTTACTACCCAAGGTACAATCTTTAATTGGGAAAATATAGTGTTCAACAGCCTATCATCTTGTGTAAGTGTAGCATTGGGAAGAGTGTCCCAAAAGAAGACATAATTTTACATGAGTTCAATATTTATTGATTGCATTCTATGTACCTAGCCTTTCCTAGCATTAAAGTGCCAATAGGACAAAGACCGGGCCTTTGTGTATGCTGCCTATAAATTATTCTAGGCTCACAAATATTACAGCCATTACAAGAATATTTGTGATAATTTCATTATGCCATTGTATACATTAATTTTCTTGGTCGAATGTAATTGTATGTCAGAAGAAGCATTGGAAGTTGTGCAAAACAACGAAAACTATTATTTGATAGAAGAAGGTTTATATTTAAGAATGTACAGTGGTTCAAGTGCCCCTTCCCTTCTACCGAAGTATGCTACAGACTATGTGATCCATAAAGAGGCTGTGAGACAGTTGTACATTGATGGGGTAGGAAATTTCCTTTTTGAGCAGAAGAAAGCAGTATATCCTGTTGTTCCCTTTTTTGTAGGAAGTTACAAATTTTCCAGGGTAAAAACTGCAGCGGAGTTTGTTAAGGAGTTAGAGTATTTTCACTTCGGTGAAATGAATTTCCATAGGAATGAATCTGAGGATAAAGTTGTTGATTATTGCACAGTAGCTCGAGTACATTTTGAGTATACAAATTTATGGGATAAATATGAAGAGATCTTGTGTAATGCTAAAAACATGATAGCTTTAAGGAAAAGATTCAAACAAAAGATAGCTACTGTGGCTGAAAAGGGAAAAGCTGCTGATAAAATCAAAAGGTAGGAAGAAGAAGTAGCCAAGAAAGGTAGGAAGAAGCTCACAGGTTAGCACAAGAAGTAGAGAACTAGTTGCGGGTTGAAGAAGAAGAAAAGAAAAGGACAACTGAAGAGGCAACAAAGAAGATAGAAGAAGAAAAGAAAAGAAAGGAGGAAGAAGAAATACAGAGAAGGCAGAAAGAAAGTGAAGGATTGAGATTAGAAGATGTTAATAAGGAAAAGAGCAAGTAAAGACAGTGAAGAAGACGAAGAGTGCATGTGCAGAATTTTGTAGAAGATTCCTCCTAACTTACAATCGGTGTTAGATCTATGATAGCAGGAGACTAGAAGTGTTTCCAGATCATGAAATACTTTTGAAGCAATTATAGGAAAGATGCAGCAAATACGAACAGGCCATTCATCTAGTGAAGAAATTATATGAAGAGGTGCTTAAAACTGAAATAGCACATGCGACAGTTAGCAGTCACTTACTAGAAGACCAACTTCGCCTGATTCTGGCAATAGTGGTGAGCATAAAAGCTCAAGTTGCTAAGCATGAAATTACTATTAGATTTCTAGAACCTTCTAGTTTTGAAAACATAGCAGCATATCCCAATACATGGAGGAAATTTACGAATGAGCAACCTGATCGATATTAGTTAGAATATTTAGAACATTTGATTAATGATGTAATATATTGTATTTTGGTCCCATAAGCTAAAGGATAAAATTTTGTAAAGGAAATGTTAGGGGAAGCCCAAAATGCAACGAGGGAAACTCAAGAGTTTTTGCTTTTGTATAAATATAGGCACGTTTTGTGTATTGAAGGACCTTTTTTAAGATTATCTTGGTGCAATGTTATTGTAAGAAGAACTATTTCATCTTAGAATAAAGAGTTATATTTTTGGTTGGAGAAAGCACTGTGGGGTTTCAAATGTTTGACATGGACTGGTTGGATGTGAACTACTTTTGTTTCAGCTTGCTTCTATGAACTGTGAGATCGTTCTAACTTATGAATTCTTTCATGTTATGAATGTGCTCCTGTGTATTTATGTGAAATTTCCACAATCATATCTGAGTAATGAATGTTTTAATTAAAAATGAGCTATCTCTTTATTTATCTGTCTATTTATATTCATGTATTTAGAAATATCAACAGCTATCTGTAGTATTCTAAATGCATGTTATACAATACATTACTCATTATTAGTTACAGTATTGCTCCCTAGGGATAGGTTAGATAGTCTTAGTGAGTTTTCTTTGTTTATGATTTAGAAGCGAAAGAGGTAAGATGAGAGGTAAGAACCTGCGCATCACATTGTGACACTCTTCATTATCTCTATCAACTACATTTAGTTAGGCACTTGCATATCATACCTAAACATAAAACTAAAAAATACAATTAAACGGTGGACTCGGCCGCAACCAGTAAAATAATATTTAACCGTTACTTGACCTATGGTAGCCGGACCATAAACTAGACGAATTCCCCATACCAAACATTAACGAGCTAATTGGGAATGCTTATTGGGGGGAATCCATATTGTTGTTACTTGTGATTTTCCAGGCCTCAACAGTTTTGGCGCTAGAAGGAGGGCCACTAATGCATGGTTGGCTAAGGAAATTTGTTTTCTCGAGATTACTCCGCCGATGACAGTTCTGAAACCACTTTTCCTCAGAAAACCACTACTGAAGAAAAAGGAAAGGGGTATCTCTATCGCATTGATAACGAAGTAGTTGAATATTTAAGGAGGATTACCAGGGCATATGAAAAGAAGATTGGAGGGTTACCTATTATTCCTTATTTACCCATAAGAGAGTATTATAAGAAAGATCATCCTCAATTAGAAGATTCATTATTGGTGGAAGATCTTGAAGAATTGGTAGAAGCAACATTGCAAGAATTTGTCCAACCTCTGAATCAGTTGAGACAAGATTCCCCTCATTGTTCTCCTTTTCGAACACATGTCCAGTCTCCTCCTCAATATCCACTCAGAATCATGGCCAATGTGAATAAAAATCAGCCACCTCGATAGCCTGCTTGGAGGGCTAGATCTCCTTTAAACTTGACACCTCCATTGCATACTATGCCTCAGAGTTTTGACAAAGATTTACCTAAGTTTGAGCCAAATGAAGGAATTCTTGTGGATGATCATTTGCAAAGATTTTATTTGTCTTTAGAAGGATTGCAAGTAGCAGAACATGAAGATGTATTCTGCATATTATTCCCACATACCCTGAAGGGAAAAGAATCTTCATGGTACTTTTCCCTACCAGAAAACTCAATCACAAATTGGAATATTTTTGAGAGACTGTTCAGAATCAAATACGGAATCCAGAAAACTCACACAGCTTTAATGAAAGTATTGATTGCCTTAAAGAAAGAAAATAAAGAAAGGGTGCATAATTTCACTCAGAGGTTTGCTTCCTACATAAATAACTTCGATGCAGCTGATAAACCATCTGAGCATGCCCTAATTGAGTACTATACCTCAGTTCTTGGTCTTGATCTAGCCATTTTTTCCAAGATATTGGTTAGGCCCACTTTGGTAGATACTTATGAAGAAGATGAGAAGGTAGAGGAGGAAATGGAGAGTATAGAATACTATCCTATGCATTCAGAAAAAAAAAAACTTATGGAAACAAAAAGCCTCTATTATTAACTAAACCTAAGGATGAACAATAACAGGAGTTACATGGGGTAGTGAAGATGATACAAAAGTTATCAAACAGGGTGATTGATTTAGAAAAAGAAAAAGAGTCTCACAAACAATACAAGCCTTATTATAAAAAGAGAGACGACAACAGTCGACCCAAGCCTCCCCCACACAGTCCCTTAGCCATGAATTTGACGAATGTAGGAATGAATAATTTTTGCACATTCCATCAACAACCTCACTCTGAGAAGAATTTCCCATAATAGATAAATTCTATGACCTTAGTGATGAACCAATTGTTGGATTCTAAGTTGATAGAAACTATGGAAGAGAAAGAGAAAGATCATGAACCAACAAAAACACAAGAGGAAGACACCTTGGTTTTATAGGATTGTGTTTCTATGTTCAACGTAGAAGATGGAGGTCTCCTTGATGAAGAAGAAATATCAGAGACAAATGTTACAACAAGAAGTAAGAATCCATTAAAAGAAGATAACTTGATACTTCCTAAGAATAAGAAACTTCAAGAGAAGATGAAGAAAATGAAGAATAATACTCCAAATTCAGAATAAAAGTCATTGCATATCACCGCATTTGAAGGCTTACCAAAATGAAGTGTGGGATTTATTAATTAATTTTCATGCATTCAATATTTCTTCAATTCCTAGAGAAAAAAATGTGGCAGCTGACTTGTTAGCTACATCAGATGCAAGGTTGGTACCTATGAATAATAGATGTTCGATTGAATTACTTTTCAGGCCTTTTGTTCCAGACAACATCACTAATATGAGGGTGTTTGATGATGATCAACAAATATTGGGATGTTTAATGAATAATGATACATTTAAATGAGCCATAATAGATGACGAAGAACACCAAGTAGAACTACAGAACAGAAATTTCATTCCGAAAGGAGTTAGAACTTTGGAACAGGTGTTTGATTTAGAGAACAAGTTCATAAAGCCAGCAAATGTTAAGACTCATAGCTCATCTCTAGAATTCGAGCTGATAAATCTAGAGATGGAGGCTGAACCCAAATATGTGAATTTGGGGAAGTGTTGTTCACCTGGTGAGAGGAGTAAATTCATCAGTTTATTTAGACAATAGAAAGATGTATTTGCTTGGACTTACGAAGACTTAAAAACATATGACACCAAAATTATAAAGCATGTGATTCCAATCAAAGTTTGAGTCAAACCTTATCATCAGCCTCTAAGAAAGATGCATCCAAAACTAGAACCCTTAATTCAAAGTGAAGTGAAAAAGCTGCTAGATGCTAAAATCATATTTAAATTCAGACATTCAGAATGGGTCTCTAACTTGGTACCAATGCAGAAAAAGTCTAGAGAGATCAGACTTTGCGTAGATTTCAGAAATCTTAATCGTGCATTAGATAAAGATAATTATCCTATCCCACCCATGGAACAAATACTACAAATGGTCTCAGGTTTTGAACTGTTCTCCCTATTAGATGGATTCTCCGGTTATAATCAGGTATTAGTAGTAGAAGAGGATAGGCTCAAGACAACTTTCAGAACCAAGTGGGGGACTTTTGCATATAGGAATATTCCCTTTGGGCTTATTAATGCTGGAGAAACTTTCCAAAGGGCTATGGATATAGATTTCCGTGGTTTGATTGGACGTAGTGTTGTGGTATATTTAGATGATGTTACAATATTTTCAAAGAAGAGGGAAGAGTATGCATTTCATTTGAAACAGATTTTTGAGCGTTGCAGGAAATATGGCATTTCGTTAAATCCTAAGAAATGTGTGTTCACAATCATATAAGGAAAGATATTGGGTCATGTTATTTCTAAAAAAGGGATCTCCATAGACCCGGAAAGCTTTAAAGGAATAGAACATATCTCTTTTCCCCATAAGAAAAAAGGTATGCATTCTTTTATGGGGACAATCAATTTCATGCGAAGGTTTGCGCTGGACTTTGCTCAAATCATCACACCTTTGTAGCAAATGGTTAAGTAGAACATGTAGTTCAACTGGAATGATTCGGAGAAGAATGCATTCAACAAGATCAAGACATATATTGCTCATGCACCATCACTCAAAAGTCCAAATTTTGAAAAAGATTTTATTTTGTACACTTTCGCTTCTAATGATTCATTAGCAAGAGTGCTTACGCAGAAACAGGGTGGGGGAGATGAGTACCCCATATCATTTATGAGCATTGGTCTGCAAGGGGCTGAATTGAACTATCCCACAATTGATAAAAAGCTTATACAGTTTTTAAGGCAGTAAATCAATTCAGGCCATTCATACTTAAGAACCACACCAAATTAATAGTCTCACATCTAGTGGTATGATCCCTTTTTGTACAAAAGAAACTGGGAGAAATAAGAGGTAATTGGGTGACTGCTTTGCAAGAATATGATCTTGAATTCAAACCAGCAACCATAATTAAAGGACAAGGACTCTGTAAGCTGATGGCTGAGGATCAAAACAATGAAGATAACAGCTGGGACAATGAAGTTGAATTACACATGGTGGGTGTATGTCCTCTATTCATAGCTCTAGACTCTTGGTATCAAGATTTAGTCCATTATCTTCAAGAAGGATATTTGCTAGAGCATTGAAGTCCTAAGAAAAGAAGAGAATTATGTCTGAAATTAGCCTTATATCAGATTATTGATGGAGTGTTGTTTAGAAATAACTATGATGGAGTCTTTCTTAGATGCTTGGAACATGAAGATGCAAAGAAGGTTGTAGCATAATTACATCATGGACCCGTTGGAGGTCATTTTTCAGGAGACAGAACATCACACAAGATCCTCATAGCTAGATATTATTGGCCGACATTGTTTAAATATGCTCATGCTCATGTTAGAAAGTGTGATACTTGCCAAAGGAGTGTTCGGAGGCAAGCCAAAGTAGCAGGACCATTGAAACCAATAATTATCTCAGAACCATTCAAGAAATGGGGAATTGATGTTATCGGAGAAATCAATCCAAATTATTCATTGTAGTATAAGTACATTTTGATGGCAACTGATTATTTCACCATATGGGTAGAGGCCATTTCGTTACGAAAAGTAAATGAGGATGCAGTTATGGATTTCTTACAGAACCACATTATGACCAGGTTTGGGGTTCGAATTTCCCTGGTTTTTTATAATGCTTCATATTTTTCATCTATTAAATTGACTGCATTTGCTAATGAAAAAGGAATTAAGCTACACTATTCTGCAAACTACTACCCACAAGAAAATGGTTTGGCAAAATCCACAAATAAAAACCTTATTAGAATTTTAAAGAAAATAGTTATAGAGAATCAAAGGAGTTGGCATCTAGCTTTGCCTAATGCACTCTTGGTCGATAGAGTCACACCCAATAAATCCTTATGTGTGTCACCCTACACTCTTGTCTATGGGAAAGAAGCTATCTTAGCACCTAATATTTTGTTTCCATCTTCCAGAATAGACTAAGACTCTAGGGGTACTATTAATGAAATTTTGCAAATCTGAATTTATAATCTGTTGAAGTTAGAAGAGTCTAGGTCCAAAGCCCGTGAAAGGTTTAAACATAAACAAGAAATGGTGAAGAGATGGTTTGACAAACACAAAGCTGGGAACAAGGAGTTAGAGGTAGGTGATTTGGTTCTTAAGTGGGATCACCCGCATGATGAGAAGGGAAAGAACACTAAATTCCAGCAACTATGGATAGGCCCTTTTCAGATTGCAGTGAAGATAGGCCACTCAACTTACAAATTACGAGACTTATAGGGGTGGGAGGAGAACTTACCAATAAATGGTTTAGTTCTCAAGTCTTATGTTTCTTAAAGGTTTTGATTTTGTTTTTCTTGTACATAAATAAATGGTTTGATTTGTTTTATTTTCTTCAGATTAATTTCAGTTGTTTTACTTTTACTTGCTCAAGTTTGATAGCTCGTAGATTTTGGTTTGTTTATGTTTCAATAAATCAACATGACTTTTGGTTTTGAAGTTCATAAGAGTTTTGGATAAACTAAAATCTTTGATCAAAGACTGCCTGCTCTTTACCCATACGAAATGTCTAAGGATTCTTCAAGACTGGCAGATTATCTGAATGGATTATGAACACATTTGAAGTCCTGATTAATCCCTATAAAATAACTAAGGATAGAAAAGTCTAGAATACTATTTTGAGGCTCCATTCATTTCACACTAAAGACTGTCCTAAGGGTTTAACAAAAAAAGACCCATGGAAAGGAAGCAAGGTAAATAGTGTATTATATTTAAATGATCCCATGCCACAGTCTAAAGCCAAAAGGATAACAAGAGTCAAAATATCCCAAGAAGCAAATATGTACCAAAACACATGCTGAACCACATCAGTATGAACAAGATTGCCAAATTTCTTCTCTTTCCATGAGTTAAAATCAAAATATTTCTCATACAAAAGGACACTATGGATAGAAGGGCCTGAATTAAAATTCAGAAAGCAATCAATTAGGGAGGACTCAAAAGGACAAAAGTCCAGAAGCACCAAAAGAGTGAAAATTGGCATGGGAATGAGGAACAAATGGATATATCTGTTTACCATATGTTACAATCCTATGGTGTCTAAGTTGGAAGCTACCCAAAGGCAGAGGTAAAATAAAACTCATATCTTCGGCCTTAAAAGAGTTATTGAGACTTTGAAATCCTGGTTCCCCTTTCTTTAAAATTGGACTATCATCAATGTTTAAGGTTCATAAATCTTGCATTCTAGTAAAGTGATATCCCTGAAATAGTCTGTTGTCTCTAGGGATAAGTTGTTCAGAGATTTGTGTCCGCTAGGTAGTCACCAATTGTTGCAGCTGCAACTATTTTCCCAAAAAAATATACTTTTAGGGTCCCCCCTTATTCATTTAGTTTTTAGATGGTTTAAGGATTTCCATGATTTAAACAAAGTTTTCCCGTTTTTGTTCATGTGTATCGGATGCCTAGTCAACTAGATTTCTGATGCATCTGATGCACAGTTGACTACCATTCCGGTATGCCCATCGAGAGCCTTCCAAAGTTTTATCCGATGTATCGAAAGTTGTTTCGTTTATGGTCGTAGAGACAGTCTGCCAATTTTTTGGAAGTCTAGTATGAACCATCTCCGATGAGTCGAGACTTTGTTTGACTATCTTTCTTCGATATTCGATTAAGTTGGTGAAGTGATATCCTCGTCGACTGTGTATATGGGAATGAATCAAAATTTTAGTGGTTTCGTCGGTTGACGTTGGGGAGATCTAGTGCTGAATCTATCCACAACTTCACGATGTTCTCACCGATACCGAGATAGGTTAGTACTTTCATCTTTCAATTTGTTTCTCCCATCTAATGTACCAGGTAGAAAGAGCTGAGTCGATCCAATATTGCAGATTTCCACAAGGTTATGACTCTGACGGTGGGTTAATTTTCTTTCCTTCCACATTAATTGACTACTCCTAGTTGGGCTTATAAAAACATAATGTTTGTATGAGGTGTCATTATCACCATGAGGGTTATCCAGTGGAATCCGTGCAGCTATCGGTTCGCCTATACGAATCTTTCGCCAGCAAAGGTTGTTTCCTATCCAGGTCACCCGCCACATTGTATCCAGGTAGGATTTGCTCATTTTTTACATGCCCAAAATTATTGTTTTTTTTCAATTGCATGTAGTGATGAGGTTAGGTATTTTTCTGCGAGTTTTTTGTTTTTGTTTTGAACAGCGGTGGTTTCTTTTTACTTAAGGTTCAACCTATTTATTTGTGAGTGTTGTTTCATTTGTCTGGCTATTTTTTTCGCTCAATCTCTGTGCGGCCATGAGTGCACCTTTGACATTTGTTTGGGGAGTAAGGGAAAGGTGCAAACGAGCGTTTCGCCATCTGCATCGCCCCCTTTTTTCTTGCATCATTTTAAACCCTAGTCTGTGTGGACATGTCTTAAGAGACGATGTATTCCTGTGGGATGTATGAGGGGTGCATAGATGATCAGGGGTTTTGGGGTTTTTTTTTAGCAATCTACAGTTTTAGGATTTGTGCTTTTTCCTTAGTCACGTTTGCTACCCAAAGGAGCAAGGTGTTTCTGAATATCTAGAGTTTTCCCTAACATAGGTTTTCATAGGCTAGGGTAGATAGGTTTTGCTGGTTCTTATTGTTGCTTCTCGTACTAAAAGCAGTTTTTCAGCATGCATATTTATGGGATGGTAATATTCTGATTGTTTTTATTTTTTTTTGCAATACATAGCTTGCTAGGAGTAAATAGACTAAAATCATGTTGCATGATTGTTATAGGCTAATTATAAGCACAACAATATGCCGTGAAAGCAGAAGAAGAAGGCCCAAGCAGCTGAGGAAGAACTGGAAGTAGAGATAGTAGACAAAGTGGAGGTTATTTATGAAGATACTAAATCCACTAGTGGAGTTGAGCCGAAGTATAAATGGGGAGAGGTATACAGAATGATTTCAAACCAGAGCGTTCCAAAAGATGGGTTTGAAGATATGCCTATAGATTCCAATATTGAGAGATCAGCCATTATGAAAGTGGCTACTAGACCTGAACTCTTCCCATGTGCAGAGGTGATAGGGTGTATTCTGCCTAGGGAAGATGTAACAAGGATGATACTGGCCAACACCGAGAGGCAAGGTCATGCTGCATATAGCCCAGCCTATGTGTCTATGGCTTATAATTTACCAACAACACAAACCTATTTGACTCAAAGTTGGTTAGAGGAGATAAATATAGATATGGTGTAAACAGTTAAGAAGATGATGATCCAAGGTAAAAACTTCCATACGAGGCATTCTAGATAGTATGGAACATCAACCCTCCACACTCCATACAGGTTCATTGCTTTGATGTTGAATAAAATTTTCAGGAGGGAAAATGGAAAAAGCTTTAAAATAGGTTGGGTAACAGTGATATTTTTTGTTGCTACCCAAGGTACAATATTTAATTGGGAAAATATAGTGTCCAACAGCCTGTCAGCTTGTATAAATGCAGCATTGGGAGGAGTGTCCCAGAAGAAGAAAATTTTTTACAGCAGTTCGATATCGATTGATTGCATTCTATGTACTCGTCCTTTCCCAGCATTAAAGTGCCAATGGGATAAAGACTAGGCCACTGTGTATGTTGCCTATAAATTATTCCGGGCTCACAAATTTTATAGCCATTACAAGAAGATTTGTGAGAATTTCATTATGCCATTGTATACATTAATTTTCTTTGTCTAATGTAATTGTATGTTAGAAGAAGCATTGGAAGTTGTGCAAAACAACAAAAACTATTCTTTGACAGAAGAAGGTTTATATTTAAAAATGTACGGTGGTTCAAGGGCCCCTACCCTTCTATTGAAGTATGCTACAGACTATGTGATCCATAAAGAGGCTGTGAGACAGTTGTACATTAATGGGGTAGGAAATTTCCTTTTTGAGTAGAAGAAGGAAATGTATCCTACAATCCCCTTTTTATAGGAAGTTACAAATTTTCCAGGGTAAAAACTGTAGCAGATTTTTTTAAGGAGTTAGAGTATTTTCACTTTGGTAAAATGAATTTCCATAGGAATGACTCTGAGGATAAAGTTGATGATTATTGCACAACAGTTGGTGTACATTTCGAGTATACAAATTTGTGGGATAAAGATGAAGAGATATTCTGGAATGCTAAAAACATGACAACTTTAAGGAAAAGGTTCAAACAAAAGATAGCTACTATGGGTGGAAAGGGCAAAGCTGCTGATAAACTCAAAAGACAGGAAGAAGAGGCAGCTAAGAAAAGGCAGGAAGAAGCTCATAGGCTAGCACAAGAAGCAGTGATCTAGTTGTGATCTGAACAAGAAAAAAAGAAAAGGACAGTTGAAGAGGTGACAAAGAAGATAGAATAAGAAGAGAAAAGAAATGAGGAAGAAGAAATACATAGAAGCTAGAAAGAAAGTGAAGGATTGAGATTAGAAGATGCTAATAAGGAAAAGAGCTAGTAAAGACAATGAGGAAGACGAAGAGTGCCTGTGCATAATTATGCAAAAGAGTCCTCCTAACTTACAATATGTGTCAGATCTTTGCTAGCACGAGACTAGAAGTGCTACCAAAGCATGAAATATTTTTGAAGCAATTAAAGGAAATATGCAGTGAAGACGAACAAGCCATTCAGCTAGTGAAGAAATCAGATGAAGAGGTGCTTAAAAATTAAATAGCACATGCATCAGTTAGCAGTTACTTACTGGAAGACCAACTTTGCCTGATTCCGGCAACAGTGGCGGGTATAAAAGCTCAAGCTGCTAAGCATGAAATTACTATCAGATTTCTAAAACCTTATGGTTTTGAAAACATAGCAGCATATTCCAATGCATGGAGGAAATTTATGAATGAGCAACCTGAACCATCTTAGTTAGACTATTTAGAACATTTCACTAATGACGTAATATATTGTATTCTCAGCCCATAATATAAAGGACAAAATTTTGTAAAGGAAAGGTTAGGGGAAGCCCAAAAGGCAATGAGGGAAACTCAAGAGTTTTTGCTTTTGCATAAATATAGGAAAGCTTTGTGTATTGAATGACGTTTTTTCAGATTATCTTGGTGCAATGTTATTGTAAGAAGAACTATTTCATCTTATAATAAAGAGTTATATTTTCGGCTGGAGAAAGCACTGTGGGGTTTCAAATGTTTGACATCGACTGGTTGGATGTGAACTACTACTGTTTTAGTTTGTTTCTATGAACTGTGAGATTGTTCTTACTTATGAATTATTTCATGTTATTAATGTGCTCCTGTTTATTTATGTGAAATTTCCACAATCATATCTGAGTAATGAATGTTTTAATTAACAATGAGCTGTCTCTTTGTTTATATATCTATTTATATTCATGTATTTAGAAATATCAACAGCTATCTATAGTATTCTAAATCCATGTTATACAATACATTACTCATTATTAATTAAAGTATTTCTCCCTAGGGATAGGTTAGATAGTTTTAGTGAGTTTTATTTGATTATGATTTAGAAGCGAAAGAGGTAAGACAAGAGGTAAGAAACTATGCATCACAGTGTGACACTCTTCGTTATCTCTATCGACTTCATTTACTTAGGCACTTGCATATCATACCTAAACATAAAACTAAAAAATTCAATTAAACAGTGGACTAAGCCACAACTGGTAAAATAAGCTTTAACCATTACTTGACCTACGGTATCCAGACTATAAACCAAATGGATTCCCCATACCAAACAATAACGAGCTAATTGGGAACGCTTATTGGGGGGAATCCCTACTATTGTTACTTGCAATTTTCCATGCCTCAGTAGTTTTGGCGCTAGAAGGAGGGTCACGAATGCATGGCTGGCCAAGGAAATTCGTTTTCTTGAGATTACTTCACCAGTGACAGTTCTGAAACTAGTTTCCCTTAGAAACCCACTCCTGAAGAAAAAGGAAAGGGGTATCTCTATCCCATTGATAACAAAGTAGTTGAATATCTAAGGAGGATTACCAGGGCATATGCAAAGAAGATTGGAGGGTTACCTATTATTCCTGCTTTACCCAGAAGAGAGTATCGTAAGAAAGATCGTCCTCAATTAGAAGATTCAATATTGGTGGAATATCTTGAAGAAATGGTAAACACAACATTGCAAGAAGTTTTCCAATCTCTGAATCTGTTGGGACTAGATTCCCCTCACTATTATCCTTTTTGAACACCTATCCAGTATCCTCCTCAATATCCACTCAGAATCATGGCCAATGTGAATGCAAATCAGCCACCTCCACAGCCTACTTGGAGGGCTATATCTCCTTTAAACCTGACACCTCCATTGCATGCTATGCCTCAGATTTTTGACAAAGCTTTACCCAAGTTTGAACCAAATGAAGGAATTCTTGTGGATGATCATTTGCAGAGTTTTTATTTTGATTTAGAAGGATTGCAAGTAGCAGAGCATGAAGATATAGTCTGCAAATTATTCTCACATACCCTGAAGGGAAAAGCAGTTTCATGGTACTTTTCCCTGTCGGAAAACTCAATAAAAAATTGGAATATTTTTGAGAGACTGTTCAGAAACAAATACAGAATCCAAAAAACTCACGCAAATTTAATGAAAGGATTGATTGCCTTAAAGAAAGAAAAGAAAGAAAGGGTACATAATTTCACTTAGAGGTTTGTTGCATACCTGAATAACTTCGATGCAGCTGATAAACCATATGAGCATGCCCTTATTGAGTACTATACCTCAGCTCTCGAGCCTGATCTAGCCATGTTTTCCAACATATCAGTTAGGCCCACTTTGGTAGATACTTATGAAGAAGATGAGAAGGTGGATGCGGAAATGGAGAGTATATAACACTATCCTATGCATTCAGATGAAAAAACTTATGAAAACAAAAAGCCTCTACTATTATCTAAACCTAAGGATGAATAATAATAGGAGTTATATGGGTTAGTGAAGATGATGTAGAAGTTATCAAACAAGGTGATTGATTTAGAAAAAGAAAAAGAGGCTCATAAACAATACAAGCCTTATTATAAAAAGAGAGAAGACACTAGTCAACCCAAGTTTGCCCCACACAGTCCCTCAGCCATGAATTTGACAGATGTAGGAATGGATAATTTTTGCACATTCCATAAGCAACCTCACTCTGAGAAGAATTTCCCATAGTGGATAAGTTCTATGACCTTAGTGATGAAACAATTGTTGGATTCTATGTTGACAGAAACTATGGAAGAGAAAGAGAAAGATCATGAACCAACAGAAACACAAGAGGAAGACACCTTGGTTTTATGGGACTATGTTTCTATGTTCAACGTAGAAGATGAAGGTCTCCCTAATAAAGAATAAATATCAAAGACAAATGTTGCAACATGAATTCAGATTCCTTTAAAGGAAGATAACTTGATACTTCCCAAGATTAAGAAACTTCAAGAGAAAATGAAGAAAATGGTTAACATACCTGAGTTTGTCATTTTAGGCCAGAGCCCCAAGAAAGTCAATATGCCTATAAAGCCTACTGAAAATAAAGCTGAAAATTTCAAGAAAAAATTGACTGAGCATGAAATGGGATATGACGTTGTGGAAGACATTAAAAAGGCTAAAGCAAATATCTCTTTTTTTGAAATGTGCAATATACCTCAACAAAAGGAAAGGTTATTAAAAGCACTTGAAACACCCATGAAGGAACCTCAGATTGATAACCAACCTGAGGAAGAGATTGGTGAAATAGATTTAGGAGGAAAGTCTAAGTATAGAAATCCAACTTTTTTTTAACTTTTGAGATTTTCAATTATAATGTGCATAATTGTTTGGTGGACTCAGGATCATCAGTTAATGTTATGCCAATTTCAGTTTGCAAGGAAATAAATGGTCAACATAAACCAACTACAGCTAAGTTCTTCAATTAGAAAGAACAACATTGAAAGTGATAGGAGAAATGAAAGATGTCCTGATCCGTTTGTCCGCAGAAGAGAGGGTATGTCCGTACATAGACATTGTTGTAGCAGATATCCCAGATGCTTATGGTTTGGTTTTGAGCCGTGATTGGTTGGCAAAATTAGAAGGATATAATTTTGCATCATATTGGTCACATATGTGATTGCCCTATAAAGGATGTCCAAACCAAATAAAGGTGTTGAGAGAACCTCAAATGAAGTATAATGTGACTTTATTGGAAGGCAATAATGAGATAGTAAAATCTGTGTTGGGAAACTATTTTTTTGAACTAGAACCAGGAAATTACCAAGCCAAAGAAGCCAATGGTATATCAGATATCCGACCCAATCTCCTTCAGTTCTCATGGGATGATAATATTGATTGTTACATAGTAGACTTAGTTTCAAATGCAGTTAATAATTCAAATTCAGTAAGAGTATAAAGTTTTTGGATTCTTTATTTCGATGGTTCTAAAATGTTGGAAGGATTAGGAGCTAGATGTGTCCTGATCGATTCAGGAAAAAAAAAACAAAAACATTTTCTTCCATGTAGATTAGAATTTGAATGCACAAATAACACAACTGAATACTAAGCATTAGTTCAGGGACTGAAAAAAGCAATAGAATTAAAAGTAAAAAATCTGAAAGTGTATGGAGATTTTGAAGTCGTTGTTAAACAAATTTGGAACAAAATTCACTGCATATCACCGCATTTGAATGATTACCAAAATGAAGTGTGGTATTTATTAATTAATTTTCATGCATTCAATATTTATTCAATTCTTAGAGCAAAAAATGTAGTAGCTAACTTGTTAGCTACATTAGCTACAAGGTTGGTACCTACAAATAATAGATGTTTGATTGAATTACTTTTCAAGCCTTCTGTTCCAGACAACATCACCAATTTGAGGGTGTTTGATGATGATCAACAAATATTGGAATGTTTAATGAATAATGATACATTTAAAGGAGCCATAATGAATGACGAAAAACACCAAACATAACTACATAACGAAAATTTCATTTCAAAAGGAGTTAGAACTTTGAAACATAAGTTTGATTTAGACAACAAGTTCATAAATCCAACAAATGTCAAGACTCATAGCTCATCTCTACAATTTGAGCTGATAAATCTAGGGATGGAGGCTGAAATTAAATATGTGAATTTTGGGAAGTGTTGTTCACCCGGTGAGAGGAGTAAATTCATTAGTTTATTCAAACAATATAAAGATGTATTTTCTTTGACTTACAAAGACTAAAAATAACATGACACCAAAATTATACTGCATGTGATTCAAATCAAAGTTGGAGTCAAACCTTATCAACAGCCTCTGATAAAGATGCATCCAAAACTAGAACCCATAATTTAAAGTGAAGTGAAAAAAATGCTATATGCTAAAATCAGATTTAAATTTAGACATTCAGAATGGGTGTCTAACTTGGTACCAGTGCAGAAAAAGTCTCGAGAGATCACACTTTGCATAGATTTCAGAAATCTTAATCGTGCATCAAATAAAGATAATTATCCTGTCCCATCCATGGAACAAATACTACAAATGGTCTCAGGTTCTGAACTATTCTCCCTATTAGATGGATTCTTCGGTTATAATCAAGTATTAGTAGCAGAAGAGGATAGGCTGAAGACCACTTTCAGAACCAAGTGGGGGACTTTTGTGTATAGGAGGATGCCCTTCAGGCTTATTAATGCTGGAGAAAATTTCCAAAGGGATATGGATATAGCTTTTCGCGGTATGATTGGCCGTAGTGTTGTGGTGTATTTAGATGATGTTACAATATTTTCAAAGAAGAGAGAAGAGTATGCATTTCATTTGAAACAGATTTTTTAGCGTTGCAGGAAATATGGCATTTCGTTAAATCCTAAGAAATGTGTATTTGCAGTCATAAAATGAAAGTTATTGGGTCATGTTATTTCTAAAAAAGGGATCTCCATAGACCTAGAAAGGATTAAAGCCATAGAACAAATCCCTTTTCCCCATAATAAAAAAGGTATGCAACCTTTTATGGGGACAATCAATTTCATGTGAAGGTTCATGTTGAACTTTGCTCAAATTGTCAAACCTTTGCAGCAAATGGTTAAGCAGAGCATGTAGTTCAAATGGATTGATTCAGAGAAGAATGCATTCAACAAGATCAAGACATATATTGCTCATGTACCATCACTCAAAAGTCCAAATTTTGAAAAGGATTTTATTATGTACACTTTCGCTTCTAATGATTCATTAGCAACAGTACTTACGCACAAAGAGGATGGGGGAGATGAGTATCCCATATAATTTATGAGAATTTGTCTGCAAGGGGATGAATTGAACTATCTCACAGTTCATAAACAAGCTTATGCATTTTTTAAGGCGGTAACGGAATTTAGGCCATACATACTTAAGAACCGCACCAAAGTAATAGTCCCACAACCAGTGGTATGATCCATTTTTGTACAAAAGGAACTAGGAGAAAGAAGAGGTAATTGGGTGACTGCTTTGTAAGAATATGATCTTGAATTCAAACCAACAACCTTAAAGGACAAGGACTCTGTAAGCTAATGGCTAAGGGTCAAAACATTGAAGATAACAGCTAGGATAATGAAGCTGAATTATGCATGGTGGATGTATGTCCTCTATTCATAGCTCCAGACTCTTGGTATCAGGATTTAGTCCATTATCTTCAAGAAGGATATTTGCCGGAGCATTGGATTCCTAAGAAAAGAAGAGAATTATGTTTGAGATTAGCCTTATATCAGATTATTGATGGAGTGATGTTTAGAAAGAACAACGATGGAGTCTTTCTTAGATGCTTGGAACATGAAGATGCAAAGAAGGTTTTAGCAGAATTACATGATGGACCCGCTCGAGTTCATTTTTCAAGAGACACAACAACACACAAGATTCTCAAAGATGGATATTATTGGCTGACATTGTTTAAAGATGCTCATGCTCGTGTTAGAAAGTGTGATACTTGCTAAAGGAGCATTGGGAGGCAAGCCAAAGCAGTAGGACCATTGAAACCAGTAATTATCTCGAAACCATTCGAGCAATGGGGAATTTATGTTATAGGAGAAATCAATCCAAATTTTTCATTGCAACATAATTACATTCTGACGGCAACCGATTATTTCACCAGATGGGTAGAGGCCATTCTGTTACGAAAAGTAAATGTGGATGCAGTTATGAATTTCTTATAGAACCACATTATGACCAGGGTTTGGGTTCCAATTTCCTTGTTTTTTTATAATGCTTCATATTTTTCATCTATTAAGTTGACTAAATTTTCTAATGAAAAAGGAATTAAGCTACACTATTCCGCAAACTACTACCCGCAAGGAAATGGTTTGGCAGAATCCACAAATAAAAACCTGATTAGAATTTTAAAGAAAACAGTTATAGGAAATCAAAGGAGTTGGCATCTAGATTTTCCCAATGCACTCTGGGATGATAGAGTCACACCCAAGAACTCCTTAGGTGTGTCACCCTACACTCTTGTCTATGGGAAAGAAGCTATCTTACCACCTAATATTTTGTTTCCATCTTCCATACTAGCCCAAGACTCTAGGGGTACTGATAATTAAATTCTGCAAATCTAAATTTATAATATGCTGAAGTTAGAAGAGTCTAGGTCCAAAGCCCATGAAAGGTTTAAACATCAACAAGAAATGGTGAAGAGATGGTTTGACAAACACAAAGCTGGCAACAAGGAGTTCAAGGTAGGTGATTTGGTTCTTAAGTGGGATCATCCGCATGATGAGAAGAGAAAGCACACTAAATTCCAACAACGATGGATAGGCCCTTTTCAGATTGCAGTGAAGATAGGCCCCTCAACTTACAAATTGCGAGACTTACAAGGGTGGGAGGAGAACTTACCAGTAAATGGTTTAGTTCTCAAGTCTTATTTTTCTTAACGGTTTTGATTTTGTTTTTCTTGTACATAAATAAATGGTTTGATTTTATTTGTTTACTTTAGATTAATTTCAGTTGTTTTACTTTTACTTAATCAAGTTTGATGGCTCATAGATTTTGGTTTATTTATGTTTCAATAAATCAGCACGACTTTTGGTTTTGAAGTTCATCATAGTTCTGGATAAACTGAAATCTTTGATCAAAGACTGCTTGCTATTTACCCATACGAAGTGTCTAAGGATTCTTCAAGACTAGCAGATTATCTGAATGGATTATGAACACATTTGAAGTCCTTCATAATCCCTGTAAAATAACTAAGGATAGAAAAGTCTAGAATACTATTTTGAGGCTCCATTCATTTCACATTAAATACTGTCCTACTGGTGTAAAAGCAAAAGGGCCATGGAAAGGAAGCAAGGTAAACAATGTATTATATTTAAATGATTCCATGCCACAGTCTAAAGTTAAAAGGCTAAAAAGAGTCAAAATCTCCCAAGAAGCAAATATGTACCAAAACACATGCTGAACCACATCAATATGAACAAGATTGCCAAATTTCTTCTCCATATGTGAATTAAAATCAAAATATCTCTCACACAAAAGGACACTATGGGTACAAGGGCCTGAATTAAAATTTAGAAAGCAAGCAATTAGGGAGGACTCAAAAGGACAAAAGTCCAAAAGCACCAAAAGAGTGCAAATTGGCATGGTAATGAGGAACAAACAGATATATTTTTTTACCATATGTTACAATCCCGTGGTGTCTAAGTTGGAAGCTACCAAAAGGTAGAGGTAAAATAAAAACTCATATATTCGGCCTGAGGAGAGTTATCGAGACTTTCAAATCCTAGTTCCCCTTTCTTTAAAATTGGAATATAATCAATGTTTAAGGTTCATAAATCTTGCATTCTAGAAATCCAGATATCTTGAAGAAATCTAGTAAAGTGATATCACCGAAACAATCTGTTGTCTCAAAGGATAAGTTGTTCAGAGATTTGTGTCCACCAGGTAGTCGCCAATTGTTGCGGCTGCAACTATTTTCCTAAAAAAAATTATCTTTAGGGCCCCCCCTTATTCGTTTAGTGTTTATACGGTTTAAGGATTTTCACAATTTTACCAAAGTTTGTCCATGGCTTATTGTTTTGAAAGTTTTGAGTTTTTGTCTATTTGTATCAGATGCTTAGTCGACTAGCTTTTCGATGCATCAAATGCACAGTTAACTACCATTCCCGTACGCCCATCGAGAGCCTTCCAAAGTTTTATCCAATGTATCGAAATTGGTTTCATCTCTGGTCGCGGAGATAGTCTGCTGATTTTTCGGAAGTCTAGTATGAAGCATCTCCGATGAGTTGGGTCTTTGTTTGACTATATTTCTCCAATATCCGATTAAGTTGGTGAAGTGATATCACCGTCGGCTGTGTATATGTGAATGAGTTGAATGTTTAGTGGTTCCACCAGCCAACGTTGTGAAGATGTAGTGCTGAATCTATCCGCAAATTCACGATGTTCTTGCTGATACCGAGATAGGTTATTATTTCCATCTTCTGATGTGTTTCTCCCATCTGATGTACTGGGTAGAAAGAGCTGAGTGGATCCGATATTGCAGATTTCCACAAGGTTATGACTCTAGTGATGGGTTAATTTTCTTTCCCGCCACGTTAATTGACTACTCCTAGTTGGGCTTATAAAACCATAATGTTTGTATGAGGTGTCATTATCACTGTGAGGGTTATCCATTGGAGTTCGTGCAGCTGTCGGTTTTCCTGTACAAATCTTTCACTAGCAGAGGTTGTTTCTTGTCCATGTCACCTGCCACATTGTATCCAGGTAGGATTCGCTCATTTTTTTACATGCCCAACATTATTGTTTGTTTTCGATCACATGTAGTGATGAGGTTAGGTATTTTTTTGCAGTTTTTTTGTTTTGTTTTGAACAGCGGTGGTTTCTTTTTACTTAAGGTTCAACCTATTTATTTGTGAGCGTCTTTTCATTTCGTTGGTCATTTTTCTCGCTCAGTCTCTGTGCGGCCATGAGTGCGCCATTGACATTTGTTTGGGGAGTAAAGGCAAGGTGCATACGAGCGTTTCACCGTCTACACTGCCCCTTTTATTCTTGTGTTGATTTAAACCATAGTCTGCGCGGACATGTCTTAAGAGACGATGTATTCCCATCGGATGTAGGAGGGGTGCACAGATGATAAGGGGTTTTGGGTTTTTTTTTTAGCGGTCTATAGTTTTAGGATTTGTGCTTTTTCGTCAGTCAAGTTTACTACCCAAAGGAGCAAGGTGGTTGTGAAGATATAGAGTTTTCCCTAATAGGGGTTTTCATAGGCTAGGGAATATAGGTTTTGCAGGTTTCTTGCTGTTCCTTCTCATACTAAAAGCCTTTTTTATTTGATAAAAGAATTTTTTCAGCATGCATATTTATGGGATGGTAATATTCTGATTGTTTTTATTGTTATTTGCAATACATAGCTTGCTAGGATTAAATAGACTAAAATCTTGTTGCATGATTGTTAGAGGATAATTATTAGCACAGTAATATGCCACGAAAGGAGAAGAAGAAGGCCCAAGTAGCTGAGGAAGAACTGGAAGTAGAGATAGTAACCAAAGTGGAGGTTATTTATGAAGATACTAAAGCCACTACTAGAGTTGAGCCAAAGTATAAATGGGGAGAGGTATACAGAATGATTTCAAACCAAAGCATTCCAGAAGCTGGGTTTGAATATATTCCTATATATTCCAATATTGAGAGATCAGCCATTATGAAAGTGGCTACTAGACCTGAACTCTTCCCATGTTCAGAAGTGATAAGGTGGATTCTGCCTAGGGCAGATGTAACAAGGATGATACTGGCCAACATTGAGAGGCAGGTTTATGATGCATATAGCTAGCCTATGTCTCTATTGCTTTTAATTTACCAACACCACTAACCTATTTGACTGAAAGTTGGTTAAAGGAGCTAAATCTAGATATGGTGGAAAACATTAAAAAGATGATGATCCCAGGTAAAAAATTCCATATGAGGAGTTATGGAGAGTATGAAACATCAAACCTCAACACTCCATACAGGTTCATTGCTTTGTGTGGAAATTGAACCCAAGAGATAGAACAATTACACTCACAAAATTGTTAATTAAACATGCAAAATTCACACCAAAGGAGACTGAAATTGGAGCATAACATTGATCTGTATTCAATAAGTCTATAATAGCAAACCTTGTGAAGTAATAGGATAATACAATATATCATTACATGAGAGAATCGAATGCATAAATATGCCATTCGAAAAAGTAAAAAAGTAGGCTTACTAAATCTAGTCAAATCCCCCATAGGTGCATAAAGCAGTTTCCAAATCTATGAATATGCTCACGAATTTGCTAAGTCAAGTGGGAAAGATAAAGAGGGATGGAAAGACAAATCATGCATGCTTTTATTTGGAGAAAAGGAAGGAGGATTATGTGGGAAAAAAACAAGTCAACTACACATAGTCCAGCTTTTCCTTTTGCCTTAAATCAGAATACAACAAGGCAGCTTTTCAGAAAAAGCAGATATGCACTTTGGAGGATCTGGAATAAAGTAGACATGCTAAATTTAGTTTCTAGGATGTTTCCCAAGCGCTCCATGACTCAGTTTTATCATGTGTTGACCTCTAGGACTTGTAGAAGGCAACTAGCATAGAATGGAATGTAGGAAACTAGGTAATCAAACAAAAATAATTAAAATTAATGTCTAAGGTAGGTAACCATGGGTTGATTATTATAAAAACCCCCCTTAATCTTGACTTTATGAGTAAATATCATAAAACTATAGGGCCTAGCAACAAGGCTTAGTCACCCTTTACATCCTGCTTGTCCATGCAACCAAGGAAAGAGGCAAAAACCAAGTGCGAAAATCCTCCCTTAAACATGGACAAGAAAAACAAAATTTTTGGAAATCTTGTCATCAATCATGCTTCACAGCATGATTAGCAATCCCCAATAGTGATTTGAGATTGCTAAAGGTCTTCTCACAAAAAACTTTGGTGAATATGTCTGCTACTTGTTCTGAAGATGCACAGGAGAGTAAATCAATGGTTCCATCATGCACAGGCTGTCTGATGTAATGCATATGGATGTCAATGTGATTGGTTGAAAACTATGATTTGAAGCCACATTCTCCAAGTATCCCTTGCAACCACAAAAATTGAGTTGCTGCATTTACAACTCCTCTATACTCTACTTTAGATGAGAGTGCTATGGCACTTTGCTTCTTTCTTGACCAACTGATTGGTTTTTCTGCAAGCATGAACACATATCCTGATGTAGAATTTCGATCTGTGTTGTCACCTACACAATCACTATCAGTAAACCCAATCAAATCAAGACCATATTTTTCTTTGTAGAAGATCCCATGAGTTCTTGTTCCTTGAATAAAGTTTAGGATCCTTTTGGATGCTCTCCAGTGGATCTCATGAGGCTGATCCATGTATCTCCAAGCCACACTAACTGCATAGGATAGATCAGGTTGAGTGTGTGTAAGATAAAGCAAACACCCAATCAACTGCCTATACAGTGTATTATTTACCATAGGAAAAGAACCTGCTTCTTCAAGCTTAACTCCTGAAAGGAAGGGAGTATTTATTGGCTTGCAATATTTCATGTTGATCTTGTTCAACAAATACAAAGCATACCTAGACTGATGTACTTTGATTCCATGTTGGGATTAAGCAATTTTGAGACCCAAGAATTGGCTCAACAATCCCGAATCTGTCATAGAAATGGAAATGGTTCATTGCATCCTTCAAGGAGGCAATCTCTTTCTTTGAACTTCCTGTAATCAGAAGGTCATCCACATACAAGAAAATAATCATCAAAGAACCATGAATCAGATTCAAATAGACATTAGGATAAGACTTGCATCGAACAAAACTTAGTGATAGCAAAAATCCATCAATCTTGGCATACCAAGCCCCCGGGCTTGCTTGAGCTCATATAATGATTTCTTTAACTTGCACACTAAAGATGGATTAGAAACAAACCCTTTAGTTTTCTGCAGGTAAATCTCTTCAATGATATATCCATTTAGGAAAGCACACTTCACATCCATGTGATGTACCTCCCACTGCTTCGAAGCTGCAATGGATAGAGCTAGCCTTATGGAGTCCATATTTGCCACTGGTGCAAAGGTTTCATTGTAGTCAATACCATGTAATTGTGAGTATCCCTTGGCTACCAATATCACCTTATATTTCAAAGGTGAACCATCAGCAACAAACTTAGTCTTGAAAACCAACTTACATTGAACTAGCTTCCTCCCTGGGAAAAGATCAACCAGTTCCCAAGTGTTGTTCTTCTGGAGCGAGCTGAATTATTCTTTCAAGGATGTTTTCCATCTTGGATCATCTACTACATCTTCATAGGTCTATGGATCTGATTCAACCATCATATAGCACTTCTCAGCAAATAGAGGATCTTTCACACAAAGGGCACTCTCAAATTGAGATCTAGTCCTCCTAGTGTCACTAGGATTTCCAGCTAGTTCCCCAGTTGCCTGAATCATCTTTGCTTCCCATTTTGGTCTTGTAGGAATGTTAGGATCTACAATAAAGTCATAATTATCAGACATATTAGAATCAACAAACTCATTAGTCTCTCCACTTACAATCAATGGATCTCGTGGTGAAGAAGACTCTCCAATTTCAACTGCTACCAAAGGCTCTTCTTGGAACTGAACACTTCTTTCAATGAAATATTTGTTAGTGATCAGGTTGATCAGCTTGTACCCTTTTGAATATTTGGAATACCCAACAAATAGGCACTCTTGTATTTGGGGCTGCAAAGCCTTCCTCTTTTCAGTTGGAATTCTAGCCCAAGCCTTTGAGCCAAAAATCTTGAAATGGGTCACATCTGGCTTGTGCCCAATCCAAGATTCAAAAGGAGTCATACCATCAAGATACTTATGAGGCACCCTATTTGATATGTAGGATGCACAATTTATAGCCTTGGCCCCAAACTTTGGTGGAAAAGTCTTAGCCTCCATCATGCATGTTGCCATCTCCTTTAGTGACATGTTCTTTCTCTTAGCAACACTATTTTCCTGTGGTGTGTAAGGGATTGAATGCTGCATCTGAATACCTACATATTTACAATATTGAATGAAATCATACTTGACATACTCACCACCATTGTCATATCTGAGTATCTTGAGTTTTCTTTCAGACTGGCTGTCAACCAAGGCTCTAAAGACTTTGAAGAGGTCAAAAACTTCAGACTTATGCTTTAGGAAGTAAACCCAACAATACCTAGAAAAGTCATCTATGAAGTTCACTGCATATTTGGCTTGACTAATGGACATATGAGGCAATGGACTAGAAATGTTACTGTGGATCAGCTTAAGAGGTGCATAGGTTCTCTCATGACTAGCTTTCTCATACTTGTGCTCTCGATGTTTTCCTAGGATACAACCTTGACAAAATCCCTTAGAAAACTTGATCTTTGGTAACCCTATGACCATAGATTTTTCACTAAAATCACAAAGATACTTGTAGTTAATATGGCCAAATATTTCATGCCAAAGCTTGCTTGCTTCATTAGCAGGAATAAGAAGAGCAGAGTGGTTTGAGTAGGGTAGAAAATGGGAAAACTTGTATACCTTCAAAGTGTGATCTACAACACCTTTTGCTATGACTTTACCATTCGAAATATCAGTGATTTCAACATCATCAGGGGAGAAGATGACCTTATTTGGAGACTTAGTATGAGTCATATGATACACTGATAAGAGATTAGACGGAAGACCTAGAACATACAACACATTATTGAAATTACCATGGTCAAGATCAATCCTTCCCTTCCCCAAACTGTCAATGAGAGAGTCATCTCCCAAAACTATTGCTGGACATTTTGACATGACAAGAGAGGATAATACCTCTTTTTTAGAAACCATATGTCTAGAAGCTCTAGAGTCTATCATGAACCTAGGTGAGCTTGACGTGCCAGCAACCAAGGCATGTACTCTCTCTCTGTCCTATGAATTTGATCCTCCTTCCCTCTTCTTTGAGAAATCAGGAAGGGAGATGTTATTCTTCTTTAGGATTTGGGTCAACATGTCAATTTTTTTTTTCATACAAGATATCTCAAGATGATATCCCTTACTGCAGCATGTGCACTTGCTCATTTCTCCTTCGTTCTTCTTCTTTTGGGATTTCCTGTTGGAACCTTAGGGCTCCTATTGATACTTGTTCTTGTCTCTCTTTTGCTTAGGTGGATTTTTAGATTTTTTATTTCTTTTTGAATCCACCTTTGAATCTCCAACAACCAAAGCTTGGTCTTTGGAAGGGTTGATGGTGCTCATCATCACCAACTTATCTTTCTCTTGTGTGAGGGATTCCATGAAATCTGCAAGCTTAGGCATCTTCCAAGCTCGAGCTGTTAACTTGGTGGCATGGAAGGTCGAAACAAACATTGAATAGTCAGGGCCAAGCTTATAAAGTATGGCCAAAACTAGGTTCTCTTTTTTCTTTTCGATCCCACACTGTTTCAACTGCAAAACACAGGCCTTAAACTTGGAAAAGTAGAGTTGCAATGATTTGAAGCTACTGGGACTCAAGGAGATTAGCTCATTCTTGATTTGATGTCCTCTCATCTCATATGTCTTTCCAAAACGCTCTTATATATTCTCCCACACTTCATTAGGTGATGTCAATCCATCAAGATGGAAGAGGAGGTCTCTTGAAATGCTCAGACACAAAAGACCATAGGCCTCATCCCTCCTATTGTGCCATTTAATTTTCTCTGCAAATCCATTGGGATCTCCCTATATTGTCATAGTTAACCTATAGACACCTTTCACTCTCAACAATATCTCCATCTTAGCTTTCCACTCAAAGAAATTGAATGGAGTCAAGATGATCTTCTGAGATTGGTCCATAGCTCAGAAACTGTGCCCTCTAGTTAGTAGAATGCGCTCCCAGTCAATATGTTGAACCTACAATAGAAATAAGGAAGAATATAAATCAATAAACAAAGGATCTTATACCATGTGGAAATTGAACCCAAGAGATAGAACAATTACACTCATAAAATTGCTAATCAAACATGCAAAATTCACACTGAAGGAGACTGAAATTAGAGCATAACACTGATATGTATTCAATAAGTGTATACTAGCCAACCTTGTGATGTAATAGTCTGCTGAAATATATAATTACATGAGAGAATTGAATACATAAATATGTTATTCGAAATAGTTAAAAATTAGGCTTACTAAATCTAGTCAAATCCCCCATAGGTGCATAAAGAAGTTTCCAAATATATGAAGATGTTCACGAATTTACTAAGTCAAGTCGGAAAGCTAAAGAGGGATGGAAAGATAACTCATGCATTCTTTTATTTGGAGAAAAGGAAGGAGGATGATGTGGGAAGAAAACAAGTCAACTACACCTAGTCTAGCTTTTCCTTTTGCCTTAAATTAGAATAAAACAAGGCATCTTTTTAGAAAAAGAAGATATGCGCTTTGGAGGATTTGGAATAAAGTAGACATGCTAAATTTTATTTCCAAGATGTTTCCAAAGCGCTCCATGACTTAGTTTTAACATGTGTTGACTTCTAGGACTTGTAGAAGGAAACTAGCATAGAATGGAATCTAGGAAACTAGGTAATAAGACAAAAATAATTAAAATTAATGTCTAAGGTAGGTAACTATGGGTTGATTATTCTAACACTTTGATACTGAACATAATTTTTGGGAGGGAAAATGGAAAAAGATTTAAAATAGGTTGGGTACCAGTGATATTTTTTATTGCTACCCAAGGTACAATCTTTAATTGGGAAAATATAGTGTCCAATAGTCTGTCAGCTTGTATAAGTGCATCATTGGGAGGAGTGTCCCAAAAGAATACATAATTTTACATGAGTTCAATATTGATTGATTGCATTCTATGTACTTAGCCTTTCCCAGCATTAAAGTGCCAATTGGATAAAGACTGGGCCCCTATGTATTCCGCCTATAAATTATTCTGGGCTCATAAATATTACAGCCATTACAAGGAGATTTGTGAGAATTTGATTATGCCATTGTATACATTAATTTTCTTGGTCGAATGTAATTGTATGTTAGAATAAGCATTGGAATTTGTGTAAAATAATGGAAACTATTATTTGACAGAAGAAGGTTTATATTTAAGAATGTACGGTGGTTCAATGGCCCCTTCCCTTCTATCGAAGTATTCTACAGACTATGTGATCCATAAAGAGGCTGTGAGATAGTTGTACATTGATGGGGTAGAAAATTTCCTTTTTGAGTAGAAGAAGGAAGTATATCCTGCAGTCCCCTTTTTTGTAGGAAGTTACACATTTTACAGGGTAAAAACTGCATCAGAGTTTGTTAAGGAGTTAGAGTATTTTCACTTCGGTGAAATGAATTTCCATAGAATGATTCTAAAAATAAATTTGATTATTATTGTGCAACAACTGGAGTAAATTTCGAGTATACAAATATCTAGGATAAAGATGAAGAGATCTTCTGGAATGTTAAAAACATGACAACTTTAAGGAAAAGATTCAAACAAAAGATAGCTCCTGTGGGTGGAAAGGGAAAATCTAATGATAAACTCAAAAGGTAGGAAGAAGAGGCAACCAAGAAAAGGCAGGAAGAAGCTCAGAGGTTAGCACAAGAAGCAGAGAACTTGTCGCGAGCTGAAGAAGAAGAAAAGAAAAGGACAGCTGAAGAGGGGGCAAAGAAGATAGAAGAAGAAAAGAAAAGAAAGGAGGAAGACGAAATACAAAGAAGGCAGAAAGAAAGTGAAGGATTGAGATTAGAAGATGCTAATAAGGAAAAGAGATAGTAAAGACAGTGAGGAAGACGAAGAGTGCCTATGTATAATTTTGCAAAAGAGTCCTCCTAACTTACAATCAGTATTATATCTTGCTAGAAGAAGACTAGAAGTGATGCCAGAGCATAAAATATTTTTGAAGCAATTACAAGAAAGATGCATCGAAGACGAACATGCCATTTAGCTAGTTAAGAAATTAGATGAAGAGGTGCTTAAAACCGAAATAGCACATGTGGTAGTTAGTAGTCACTTACTGGAATACCAACTTCGCTTGATTCTGACAAGAGTGGCGGGTATAAAAGCTCAAGCTGCTAATCATGAAATTATTATCATATTTCTAGAACCTCCTGGTCTTGAAAACATAGTAGCATATGCCAATGCATGGAGGAAATTTATGAATGAGCAACTTGAGCCATGTTAGTTAGACTATTTAGAACATTTGATTAATGATGTAATATATTGTATTATGATCCCATAAGCTAAAGGACAAAATTTTGCAAAGGAAAGGTTAGGGGAAGTCCAAAAGGAAACGAGGGCAACTCAAGAGTTTTTGCTTTTGTATAAATATAGGAAAGCTTTCTATATTGAAGGACCTTTTTTCATATTATATTGGTGCAATGTTATTGTAAGAAGAACTATTTCATCTTATAATAAAGAGTTATATTTTCGGCTAGAGAAAGCACTACGAGGTTTCAAATGTTTGACATGGACTGGTTGGATGTGAACTACTTCTGTTTCAACTTGTTTCTATGAACTGTGAGATTGTTCTAACTTATGAATTCTTTCATGCTATGAATGTGATCCTGTTTATTTATGTGAAATTTCCACAATCATATCTGAGTAATGAATGTTTTAATTAACAATGAGCTATCTCTTTGTTTATCTGTCTATTTATATTAATGTATTCAGAAATATCAACAACTATTTTTAGTATTCTAAATGCATGTTATACAATACATTACTCATTATTAATTATAGTATTTCTCCCTAGGGATAGGTTAGATAGTCTTGTTGAGTTTTCTTTGTTTATGATTTATAAGCGAAAGATGTAAGATGAGAGGTAAGAACCTGCACATCACATTGTGACATTCTTCATTATCTCTATCGATTGCATTTAGTTAGGCACTTGCATATCATACCTAAACATAAAACTAAAAAATACATTTAAATGGTGGATCGGGCTGCAACTGGTAAAATAAGCTTTAACCTTTAATTGACCTATGGTAGTCAGACCGTAAACTTCACAGATTCAGCATACCAAACAATAACAAGCTAATTGGGAATGCTTATTGGGGAGAATCCCTACTGTTGTTACCTATGATTTTCCAGGCCTCAACACAACAATAAGGAGGTTGCATTATGTTTTCTTTGGATACTATATGGTGAATTCGTGTTAGGTTCCACATGAACTATTTTGACATTGTTGAGTTTCAGGGGGTTGGTCTTGGATCTCCGTGAGATCAACCAACAGCTAGGTGTAATCATCCAAGAGCGTGCCAACTTCTCCTAGTTGTACACCTAACCCCACCCCCACAAACACCTCGTTATTAGATCACCTAGTTGACATTGCCACTGCCATATCACATCTTACATGCATTGTACCACAACACAAATAATTTGTGGGATCATCTAGACATGAGCAATTAGAGGAGTACAAAAGACCATGGTGTGTAGATCCTTCAAGCCCCATTGAGCATGGACCTTTCATGACAGTCAACCATGTAAGGGATTCTTCACAAATCCAAGAATTACGGCATCAATGCACTCATTGTGGGTATACTTTCCATGGCTTGATGGAGGACCATACATAGGAGAGTGTTTGGGATAGGGTTAGTGTGATTTGTAAATAATGGTAAGTCATTAAGTATATATTTAATTATACAATTGATAATTATTAGATAACCATAACTTAAATTATTTATGTCTAACTTATGTTTTTTGGAACATGTGTACAATTGATTAGAGATGAAAGTCCTCAATCGAGGTGGGATGACATTAGTTTTCCCAACATTGATGCAACTATGGCAGGATGAAAGACATTGCAACGCCCCACATACAAGTATTTAAATGACTTTATGATTTTAAGATTTCAAAATTCATTTATTTACATATGTCATAGTTATTAATGAGAAATTGATCAAAATGTTGTTGTGTTTCCATAGATGTTTCCTAAAGAGATTGAGCAAGGTCTCCACCTGGGGGATAGAAGATTGCATATCACCCGTGCAAAATGTGTTAAATTAATTATATAATTAATATGAAGTTCATTGTCTTAGTATGGTTAATTTACATGTTTTTGTACTAATCAAATGTATTGCAAATGTTTATACATGCATCACCATTCAGAATCTCGTCACCATATCTACCCATGTCATCCCATCATCAACCTAGTCCAATATTTCCACAATGCATGATAGTATGGTGATTGGGAACCCTGCCTCGGTGATTTGAATGCCATCTCCTCTCCTAGGGTGCTTCCATCCATTCTATATCCTATGGAACTATATCTCCACAAACACCCATCCCCTCTTGCTAGTCCCACACTTTTCCAACCTACATGAGTCCAAAATCACAACCCTTCCCCCATTGCACCCAATGTTGCAATGGCTAGTGTTGCATCTACTGTAGCTACATCTACAATGATTTCATCTATGGTTGTTACACTTACTTCCACCCCATCTTTTGCACCTATATCAGTGCATGTTATGTAGCCAAGTGCTCCACTTTCTATACAAGAAGGGAAATCTCTTGCATTTCCTTAGATCTTCACGGTGATATTTATCGATTGATTAAAATATTTTAAAGAATTTATGAAATTGATAAAATAAAGCATTTTAATTTTTTGAATTAATTGATTTTTGTACTTGTTACAAGGAGGCTGTAACATTCCCTTACTACCTTGAGCTAACATGCAAAGTGTAAGTAAACGAAACTGTAAGTACTGATTCTAACTTCATAAAAGTTGTGGATGCCATTGATAGGGTTAGGAGGCTGAAAGCTTGACATGACCAAAGAATGATTGGGGACGAATCCATTAGGGGGAAAGGTAAATGATAAGTGAAACCTTGGATATCTAGTAATGATAACCTACTGCCATCATGGGTTAGATGACATATCAAAAGGAAGCAGATTAAAATTCCTCACCTCGGACTTAAAAGTCATTAATAGTAAGTACATGCTCATCAACTCCTTGCATGCTTAAAGTGGGATCTACATTTTTTTAACTTGAATTAAAGTTAAGTCCTATTATTATGAACCTCTTATACCCAATAAGCCAATAATAGATAATTTACTATTTTGTAACAGAAAGAGGGTATTATAATGGAAGATTTCTCTCTCTCTATATATAGATATCTATCTTTGTCGAATAATATGAATAATGCCAGGGCTTAATTGTTAATTGTGATGGATCAATCTAAGACTTTTGTAGCTCATTTAATTAAAAAAAGAGTTGGTAAAAAGTATGACATATATTATATTATCTTGTTACAAGGTTTTTGTAAAAGAGATAGATGTTTATTCTCCTGTGATATGGTTGTGTGCTAAAGAGAGAATATGATAATATAAATCTTATATTCATTCCAAATGTGTTGCTGGAAAAATAACTAGAGAACTACAATAGTATTAAATAAGAGAAATGCAAAAGAGAGGGGGAGCTTTGGATCGGCTTGGAGTTTTATACTTTGGCCATATTTAAAATCAGAAATGAGGTTCCCATTGAGGATTGCATGAGCGTTGCTCAGTTGGAAGCACACCAGCAGAGGGAAAGGCGAAGAAACCTAGAACGTGGGCGGTGAGAATAGTCTTTTCTATATTTGTTTCAAAGATATGGAAAAATGTAGCTAGGGATTGTTGTTTGTATTTCTTTCAAAGATATGTAAAAACTCTACCAGTTCTTTATTGTTTGAGTTTCTTATACAGTTGTGGAAAAATGCAGATAGAGATTATTGTTTGAATTTCTTTCAAATATATGGAAAAACACTACTAGTTATTTATTGTTTGAGTTTCTTATACAGATTTGGAAAAACACAGCTAGGGATTATTGTTTGAATTTCATTCAATGATCTGGAAAAACATTGCTAGATATTTATTGTTTGAGTTTCTTAATCAGATATAGGAAAAATGCAGCTAGTGATTATTGTTTGAGTTTCTTTCAAATATTTGGAAAAACGTTGCTAGTCCTTTATTGTTTGAGTTTCTTATACAGATCTGGAAAAACATAGCTATGGATTATTGTTTGTATTTCTTAAAAAGATGAGGAAAAACAAAGCTAGGCCCTATTGTTTGTATTTCTTTCAAATATTTGGAAAAATGTTGTTATTTCCTTACTGTTTGAGTTTCTTATACAAATCTAGAAAAATGCAGCTAGGTATTATTGTTTGAATTTCTTTCAAAGATATGGAAAAACGCAGGTAGGGATTATTGTTTGAATTTCTTTCAAAGATCTGGAAAAACATTGCTAATTCTTTATTGTTTGAGTTTCTTATACAGATCTGGAAAAACACAGCCAGTGATTATTGTTTTAATTTCTTCCAAAGGATTGGAAACACATTGTTAGTTCTTTATTTTTGAGTTTCTTATATAGATATGGAAATACGCTGCTAGTTAATTATTGCTTGAATTTATTTTATATATCTAGAACAAGAAGCTAGTGATTGTTGTGTGAATTTCTTGTATAGATCTGGAAAACGCTGCTAGTTAATTTTTGGTTGAGTTTTTTTTATAGATCTTGAAAGAAATCCCATGTTGTATTTTGTTTACCAATTGTTTTTCTCTGCATACGATTCCCCTCTGTCTGCATTGGAGGTGTGAGATTTACTATTTGTAATCGTTCCCAAATGTCTGCATTGAATACAAATGATCAAATCCATAGTTTGCATATGGATCTATGCATCCGTGTTAATTGTAATCTATTCCGTAATGTGTGGATAGTGGTATAGGTTCTCATGTCTGCGGTTGTTTATATTCTCCATATTTGAGATAAGTTGATTAAATCATGCATATGTTTCCCAATTCCAGTGTATTGTATACTCTCCTATGCTTCTCAATGTCTACATTGGATATGTGGGATCAAGCCTTTGCATTTTGGTTTCCTTATTGCGTGTGTTAAATTATGACTACAATTCAACTTTGAAATCATCTTTCCTTTGTATGTGTTGATGTATGATCTAAACTACAGATCTAGTTTACATACGATTTGTAACTACAGATCTAGTCTAAAAAATGACCTTCCTTTGTTTACGTTTAATGGTCGTAGTGGGTTGGAAAGGAGTACTTGTATTCAGTTTTTACCTTGCCTTAGTGGATTAGTCGCCCAACTAATGGGTGTCTCTAGGCAGAATAACATAGGCCAAGTAGAGGCAGAATAACATATGCCAAGTAGATTCAATGGTTAGGAGGAAAGTTAGTTTTCAGTCACTTAATCCATTTAGATTAGAAAAGTAACCATTAATGATTAATTTGATTAATTAAATATTGTATTATTTTACAAGTTGATTATGTTCTGCATTAAGTAGCTTATGATGGTAAAATGATTTATAGTGATCCTAATTATTTATGGACTAACTTGATTGTCGATGACTGTAGAGAACGAAATCCAAATGAAATCCAATGGTGGAACAGAATTAGACTAATTCCATGAAGACAATATGGTGGAATCATTTTCACATAGGTAAATATTTCATAAGTTAGGTTTCTTTTATCATCAGAAGTAATGAAGATGTCTAACCTTGTTGTTTTATCAACAACCGACTGAGGAGACTCAGACTTCATCTCCTACAATTTGTTCCTAGGAGATCAAGTACACTGTAAGGTTACTTGTTATGGAGTATGTTAATCGTAACTAAATAATATGTTTATTATGTAATTGTGCTTAGGAGAGATCATTACATTCAATGGACCACCATATGACTAACACATTGCATGCATCTTATCTATGAATATAGTATTAAGTGTTAGGTGATACCTATTTAAAGGAAATACTAAGGACCTTCTAATGTATTCGTGTGTCTTGAGTTTGCTCAAAGGTTTGAATAATGCCTCAAGGACATGTACATGATACTCATGTATGGGAATCATAAGAATAAGTGTGTGAGCATAGGGTAAATTATGCGTGATAAAATAATTATACACTTTGTGCATTCATTATGTAGTTAAGAGATTTTATGGTTTTTGTGTTATGTAAGATTTAATAACTTAGTTTCGCCCATGTTGGCTATAATTTACAAATTGATGTATGTCTAAAGAATTCAATTGAAAATATAACTATAGAAGATGCACAAGGTATATATATATATATATATATTGGGAGTGAAGGGTCTCCATTTATGTTAAAGTATTGAACCAATATTGTTAAACATTAGTAGTCTCTCTTAGATGTTGCATAGGAGTGATTGTATTTGTAACTTATTCATATGTTCATAGGACTACATCCTTGTATTATAACCTTTAGTATTGAATATAAGGTTAAATAATCAATGAGACTAACATAATTGGTGTGCTTGATTGATCCAATATAAAACATTTATACCATGTACCCCAAGGATCTATGTACGATATTGTGTTTGTTACATATGGTATTAGAGCTCATGGTACAACACTTAGACATATATGGGTTGAACATAAAGGTACAAATGGGTGAACCAAGAATTGAGTTGTTGCAGATAAAAGAAAGCAATATGATAAATATTAGGGAAGGCTTCCCTCTTGCATGAATGTTGATTAAAGCAAGATCCTATAGAAAAGAAAACATTATTAGTTATGTCTCTTTTTCCTTGTCCTTTTTCTACATGTGATGAATGTATCATAGATTTAAAGAATTCATACAGTAGGAGATGCAATAATGAAAATGAACTACCCTGGTAGTTTTTCAGAGAAGTAATTGATGGGTCCAAAGTTATTTCGAGAAATATATAGATGGATGGAGATTATTCTGAAGCTTGATTGATGATTTAGTCATCATAAATGAGATAAGTACCCTTTTATGGTTTTGAGTAGAGCTCAATTTGTTTTGTTGGAAAATTGATGATAACATTGAAGAAAGAGGGTCTTAGAAAATCAATAGATGCACAATGCATAGGCTCCTTACAATAAATTGTTAAAGACTACTAATAGTGTGCATATATTCTCGGAACTTGGAGGGAATAATTTAGATGCAAATTAAACTGTTACAAGCAAAAACCCATAGAGGAAAGATGTAGATGTTATAACCACATTAAATTATGTAAAAATATATGATTAGTGGAAAAGATGATGATTATTTATTAATCTTATTATATACCTTTGATGTTTCAAAGTAATCAGTAATGATATTCCTTGACAAAATTTGAGGTGTCCTACTATAGGGAAATTGTTTCTAGGTAAAGAAATATAGTTTGTCATAATGCATGTTTATACATCAGCAAGGAGGAAATGTCTTAATATAACGATATTTAATTTCTAGAGATATCAACATAGACCGAACATTGATTAATACAATATGCGATGCAATTTTAAGTATCTTGAATGTTTATTGGTAAAATAATGTCTATTTAAATGGTAAGTGATACCACTTCTATTTTCACATGCTATTGTAAGTCTTGATTAATAAGGAAATTCCTAGTTTTAGAGCTACATTGCAAAACATCTTTAATGATTTTGTAAATAGAGGAATGCAATGTATGCATTGAAATTTTGGATCAATAAATGTATGAATACTAAATATATGAGTCCAAATTGAATATTCATTATAATTTTTATAAACCTTCTTAGGTGTATGCTAGTTCTACTTTGATGGCACCTCTCAAAAAGTAAATTGTATGATAAGGAAGAATAAATAAAGCTTTGAATATACTAATATGCTTCTCCTATCTCAAAGTAAGTATTTTATATGGTTCATTATATATTTAGTTTCAATGCAAATTTATCAAGTTTCTAAGGATAAAAGTTATTGAGGTATTTATGGAGGTTAATACTTTGTTCTTATCTTTAAAATTTTCTTCAAAATTTAAAGTACTTGACTCTCTTTAGATTTTGTAGAACTTGACCTCAGTCGTATGGTGAATGAAGGAAAATGATTAGATATATGATAATGGGTTTCACCAATTGGAATTCCATTTTTAAAAAGTAGCCATCACTTTGTTGAGAAGATCATTTGAGTATGTTTATAGAAAATTATATCTAGGGTTGGATATGTTGTCAAAACAAGCCCAGGCTTGTTCGATGTGGGGCTTTTGCATGTTGAGGAATTTGGTCGCGGACCTTTGATAGAACATTTGGATAGATTTATATAGGATTCTCTCTTGTTCCTAGTCACAACATTGATTTTATATTTTAGATTAATAAAGCCAGAGTTAGGTAATGTATGGTGCTCTATAGTTACAAGATGTTTTGAAGAAACTCTAGCAACACTACAAGGAATTTTGCAGTTCCTTGTGCTTAGCATCCTTAAGAATGCAATTTTGATTCATCTCCGATAGAAGTTAGGATTTTTTCTCAAAAAGTAAATTGTATGATAAGGAAGAATAAATAAAGCTTTGAATATACTAATACGCTTCTTCTATCTCAAAGTAAGTATTTTATATGGTTCATTATATATTTAGTTTCAATGCAAATTTATCAAGTTTCTAAGGATAAAAGTTATTGAGGTATTTATTTTATCATTTAGTTTTATGTCATATTTAATTTATTCATATTAAATGACATAATTGAATGAACATGTTGCAAAATGACATAATTTAATTTTGTTGTTTTCAAGTACACATATGAGAACATCCATGCATACTATGTTGTAGCACTTTAGTACTCTTGATATTTTGTATTTGTTCAAGCGTTGAAATTCACATACTACAAGCCATATCACAAGTAACATCAAACCTATAAATAAAATGTCTAGTAGAATCCACACTAAATACCCCTATAATTTGATTGATTTTGAAATATACATAAACACACAATTCTACTCTATCAGCAATTGTTTTCACTCAAAATTCATTTATACATAAATAGGTCATAGAGTATAAAGTGCTTGCGATTATCTAAGATCTCATTTTCCTCAAACTTAACATAGATGTTAATGACCCAAGACCTAAAGGAATCTAAGGGGAGTGAGAGTCTCTTCCCTTAAGAATCATAAGCAGGTTATTTCAGCTAGTATATTTTTCCTTAAATAATGGTGATTACGAACCCATATCTTATAATGTTTTTTATCAATGTCAATTGACAACCAAACTATTACAACTTTCACCACATTTCAAACAAAAATTAATTTAAAAATTATTTATACATGAGTAAAATGTATAGTAGTTTTAAGAGTAGTCTAAACATTCTACATTTTGGACTACATTTCTAGCATTTTTTTCATTCCTTTTGCATGAAATCTTATTGAAATTGTCTGAATCATAAGTTGTTGAGATTAAACAATACACATGCAATAAGGGCATTTGAGGGCGTTGAGTCCATTTCTGTGATAAAAAATGGAATTGGAACAATGGAAAACTTAGATTTCACTAAAGATTAAATCACCAAATTATGTTGATTTTAATAAGAAAATTTCAACACGTAGAACATTTAGAAAACTCCATAGTTTTATATACTCTAGTTACCAAATTGGTCAAACCAGATTGAACAATTTAAAAATTCAAAAAATTGGTTCAGTTCAGCCATGAATTCACCCAATTTGAATTCAATAAAGTCATAAGAAATGGGCTTGCTAATTTCTGAATAGGAAAGCACCCAAAAATCTGAAAAAACAAATAACTTTCCTAAAAAAATCTACAATAATTTATGCATATTGTGCATTTATCTCATTTAAGCAAACTAAAAAGGAAACACCTAATAATTTACAACCATGTCTTCAAAATCACGGATTTAAGTTTAGTTTTTGAAATAAAAAATGAAATTGTCTGCATTGTTGAAATTATCTAGACACGTGCACATTGTTTTAAGGAAAACAAAATTTTATAAACAATTGAAATTGTACGTAAACAGTCACATGATTTTAAGGAAACCATAAGTCTCAGTAAATAAAAGAGACAAAAGGGTATTATTAATCAAGTTTGGTTTCTAGGTTGCTTCTAGTTACTAAGAGGAGAAAAAGGAAAATTAGACTAGTGGCAACCCATATTGAAGGATGATGCACCCTTAGTTGCAAAGAATAGGGCTTGGGGTGTTGTTCAACTAATGGCATCCTTTGAGGTGATCAAATATCATTTTCATTCCTACAGAAATTTAGCACTCGGACTATCATTCTTGGCATAGGTGTGAGATTATCGATACATGCATGAAATTATTGTTCCATTAAAAAATCCTCCAAGTATTTATTTCCAAACACTTAGTTAACCCCTGCTAATGAAAAACTATGAAAGGTATTTCAATGGTTTTATGATTTATATATTGGTCAATTCCACTTAAAATTTTTTGAGGTGTTTATTATTTTCAAGTAGTTTCACATCTCTTACAGTAGTTTTAAAGGGATATTCCAAGTTTTTAAGGCCTTGTTCCGCTAAAATATCATCCCATGCAAATTGATATTTTTAGAGTTTTATTTATTACCTTGTGTTCTTCTAAAACTCCTCGAAGTGTTTATTGTTTCCAAATTTTTATTTTTAGTGTTTATAAATTCTAGCATTTTTCATGTGCATTTACTAAATTTATGCAAATATAGCTTTATAAAATTGAATGGATGTTCTCTTTCTTTTCAACAATAGATTTTTGAATATTTAGAGAAAGCTAATGACACCTAGCTCTAAATTTACTTAATAAAAGTACCTTGAAAGTAGAGTTGATATAAATTTTATTGTATATTGTGTGATTATACTTGTGGAATGTTAGTGACTCAAGAAAGAGATTAATCTCGTGGTATTATTCATGGAGATTGTGGAGGAGTTGCATCATATAAGAATTTTTTTCCAAATGTAAGAGAGAGTTTAAGTGAGGAAATCAATGCTTATTAGAAAGGGAGGTAGTCACAGAAGTAAAAATGAATAGTGCAAGATATAGTCATTGAAAAAAAAGTATTTTCAATTAAACATCAGGTTCCATTCCATTATTCATGAGATTTATAGTATCGTCTATCGTCTATGTCATATGGATCATAAAAAGGGATTTATTTTCCAAATCCCGATCCAACACAACAAACATTAAAGAAAGCTACAAGCTATCATAGAGAAATGGGGTAGATGATGATGTTTATGATTTTTTCATTGGTTGTAATATCTTTTTTAATACTATTAAAAATTCAACTCTTTAAGGATATTCTAAATAAGTTACTGATATTGATCCCACATATGATATTCCAAGCTATGAAAGTATCAGGTCCAAAGGAGAGGAGTAAATATGCAACAGAGGAAGGAAATAAATCTATAAAGGATTCATGGGCCATTTTTTGATTCACTCTAGCTAGTGATAGTTGGACTGATCATCAGTCAAAACCCGTTGTGAACACCCTTATTTGTTATCCTCAAGAAGTGATTCATTTGTCTAGATCATTGATTGTATGAAAAATAAAGATTGTTGATTATTTATTTGAGCTATTGAGTGAAACCTCTTATCCATAATAGAGGAAAATGCGGTAAAAGTTGTCACTCATAATGCATCCATTTTTGTTCATGCTAGTGAACTATTTACTGAGCACTTCAATAAGTTCCTTAAGTTGTTTGGACACCTTGTAGGAACGTTGTATTGATCTATCCCTCCATGACACTTTGTGTGGCACATTTGTATTCATGTAGATGTACAAAATATTTTAACGTAGATATAATTTGATGAAAATCATTTTGGAAAAGAGTTTCTTTATTTATATGATAGGATGTAATTTGCACACTAAAAATATTTCGTTTAGAATTTTTTAAAATTGAGCTTGACTAGAATCACAAAAAAAAAACTTCAATTTATACCCTTTTTCTTGAGTCTCTTCTCAAGTAACTATCATGGAAAACCCCCAACGCTTCCCCTCATTTCAATGATGGTGTTGAGGCCTGGAAAATCGTAGGTGACAACAGTTAGGGATTCTCCCCAGTAAACGTTCCCAACTAGCCCGTTACTGTTTGGTATGGGGAATCCGTCCGGTTTACGGTCCGGCTACCGTAGGTCAAGTAACAAAATACAAGGTTTTACCGGTTACGGCTTGGTCCACCATGTATATTTTTAGTTTTTTGAATTTAAGTATGATATGCAAGTGCCTATCTAAGAATGCAAATTGATAGAGAATACAAGGAGCGGTCACAATGTGATGCGTAGGTTCTTACCTCTTGTCTTAACTCTCTCGCATCTAAATCACACATAGCAAGAAACTAAAACTAACTATCTAACCTATCCCTAGGGAACAAGATTATCATTTATCAATGAGTAATGTATTTCTGCGCATGCATTAAGAAAAATCATAGATAGTTGTTACTTATTTCAAAACACATGAACATTAATAGATATATGAACAACAAGATAGCTTATTGCTTATGAAAAGCCTTCACTACCCACAGTGGAAATTTCATAGAATAAATTAGAGCGCATTCATAACAAGAACATAGGTTAAAAGAGTTAGAACGATCTCACAGTTAATGGACAATAGCTAAAAACGAAATAGTTCACATTCAACAAATCCATAGAACAACATTTGAAACATTCCACCAAGCTTTCTCCAACATGCAACTTGTAGTTCTTTATTGAAAAAGAAAATAGTTCTTCTTACAACATACTCTCACAAAGATATCTGGGAAAAAGTCCTTAGTGACATCTAACTCTCCTATATTTATACAAAACAACAAACTTTTGGGCTGCCCCCCTGGTGACCTTTGGGCTTCCCCAACCGTTTAATCCCACAATTTTGTCTTTTGGTGAGTGCTCATGATTTATACAATATGTTACATTTCAGATTAAGATTTAAGAGAACTTTATAAAAAGGGACCAGCTTGGTAACTGATGAACTTTTCCCAAGCCCGGGCCTCTCCTGCTATTGATCTCTTGAGATCTCCGACCCTCACTTTCTTCTTCGCTTTATTTATCCATTCTTCTTCATTGTTACCTCCTTTCTTTTGCTTTGTCTTCTAGACATATCTTCTTTGCAGCAGCAATCCCCAAGCTGGGTCTGAAAAATCCTCTAAATACGTCTGCAATTAAAACAAAAAACTCATCATTAACCTGGACTACATTCAAGATCACCTAATTTTTTCAATAAAACTAATCATCGAATGTGAGGCCATGTACTGTGTTCTCATAGTGAAATCCCTAACTTGACCAAAAACAGAAAACCTCCATCGCCCATGAAATATGGTAAAAGCTCACAAAAAAGACAGGAAAAACCCTATCGGTAGTCAAAACTACTATAGCATCGGACAATTAGTTTGCTAAGGAGCCGCAACGACGGAAGACATACAAACTACGGCTTCCGCGATCAAATGAAAACCATCGACGATCAGAAGAACTAAAGACTATGGAAGAATAGTCCTATTCATAGCCGCAACGGCAGACAACGAACAGTCTATGGGTCTCGCGAGACTAGTAAGTCAATCGGCATCTGAGACCTTTAATGCTAAGTGTCGGGGCTATAATCTTTAACATCTCCGCAGTGTCGGTGATGCCAACAACTAAAAACTGCCGATAGTTAAGCATCAGAGATCGGAACCACTAATGAATCGGCAGGTTAGTTCACTACGTCGCCGCAACGGCAGAAAACAGACTAACTATGGCTTTCAGAACAACTGAAAACATCGGTGATCGGAGGCTCGAAGGACTACGGATCGACGAGTTAAAGCTTAATGCTTCCACCATGTCGGCAACACAAAGGACTAGTCCTCTGATCAATCATCAACACTGCTCCGATAGTGAAAACAAAACATCGCAAAGTAAAGGGTTTGATCAATAAAACTAGGCATCAGCGAAAATCAAAACTAACCATCAGTGAACGGAACAACTATATGTCAGATGGTTAGTTCACTAAGGAGCCGCAACGGTGGGAGTCATATGGACTAAGGGTTCCACAACAATAGAAAACATTGACAATCGGAAGAACTAAGGACTAAAGGTCGGCATCAGGGAGAGGAAGGACTAACGCATCAGCGAGGTGATGTACTACACAGCCGCAACGGCGGGAGACGGATTGACTATGGATTCCGCGACAATAGAAAATCGTCGACGATCGGTGTAACTAATGACTAACTCATCGAAACCTCGAGATGCAAAATACTCCGCAGTGTTAGCGAGACAAACAACAAGGACTCCAAAATGGTGACGTCGTTAAAGACTAAAACTCTGACCGCTAATAAAACAAAAATGCCGAAAGTCAAAAAGTAAAAGTTTTTTGAAAAATAAACAAAGGAGATAAAAGCCCATCGACAAAAAACATGACTTTCCATCGGCACGTTCATTAGTTAGCTTCCACAATGATGGCTGCGTAGAGAACTACGGCCCTGATTCATTGTTCAAATGACCTCCGACAGTGAAAACAAAAACAAAAAAAATCATCACAAAGCAAAAGTTCAATAAAACCAGCGAAAGTAAAACTATCCATCGACGGCATAGAGAACTAATGCCCTGACTTAATCTTCAACAAACCTCCGACGGTGATGAAGGAAATCATTCAGATCAAAAGGACCTCATTTTCAAATCAAACTTTAAACTCCATAGTCAAAAGCATTGGCAAACAAAAAACAGTTTTCCGAAAAGCATGAAAACATTTGACCTCAATTCAACTTCAAACAACCCAAATTTGTAGCAGAGGGAAAAAACCAGAGTTCAAGAAACCAAATAAATCCAGGCAAGATAAAATCAAAAGGAGGGTCCAAAGTTTTTCAAAAATTTGGGAAAAAAGTTGCAGCTACAACAGATGGTAAAGGGCATACCCTAAATTTGCCAAATTAACACTAGGGTTGGCCAAAATTGATAGGAAAGATAACACTTCATCCTAGAACCACACCACAAAATTCTATTTCTAATAATTGTTTTTTTTTTTATCTTGCCTACACAAACCGCTAATAAATATTTTGTGGCATTCATTTTATTTTAATAATAAAAGTTAACTAATTTTAAAATGCACTATTACTTTGTAACATTGTATTCTTCAACGTCTTTGTTTTTCTTTATAACACATAACACTTTAATAAGATAAAAAAATATTAAGTAAATAAAAGTTTTATATTATGGCCCTATAAATTAAACTTGAAAACCAAAGAGTTGTAAATTTCAAATAATTAAAATTAAAAAATTTAATATAACTGGATACTTTTTTATACGTCATATCGGAGTGAGGAATTTACAAGCATGAATCTACTAATAAAAATGTAAACTTAAATGTAAAATGTGGAGAAAACGAGGCTATAGAAGATCCAAAATTAAGATAAATATATACTAGTAATTAATATAAATTTATAATAAATAAATAAATAATTATTATTTGAAATATATTAAAAAAAATATATAATAAATTAAAATTATTAAAATAGAAATTTAAAAATATTTACAAAACCTTATGTATATGTATGAATTTGATGTATATGTATGCATTTGAGGTAGAGTATGTGTGTATGTTACACAATATTGAACCTTGGGATTTTCATTTGAAGTAGATTGTCATGGATCATGTGTACTAGTCTTTTGGATGGCTTTCTTGCTCCTATGGGTATGGGGACTCTATACCTGAATACTTGAGTCGTTTTTTATTTGTGTGCTTTTTAATATTGTGGAAAGTATTATTATTTTTTTTTGTAATTTGTGGAAATGTGAGTTTATGAATTTCTAACAAAATAATGTGTGCTTCCTTTTACTTTAATTGATTATTGCATTCTTTTATTATCAAAATAAAAGATAAACTTTTTTTTATATATGTTTAAATTAAAATTACATATCAAAATAATAAGTATATTACATTTTATAAAATCATAGTATTTTAACGAATAAAAAGATAAGACTGTTTTGAACCCACATGGATAAGATACAAACCAATGCATTGAAATATTTTTTATCCATTTATATAAAATTATTTTACTATCGATTTTTATCTATTATACATCTTGTAACATAGAGGATGTTAACCATGAACAACACAAATCAATCACAGAAGATTACGTAGGGTAACCCTGAACAACAACACAAGTCAAATTAGCAATTATTACACAGGACTACACATGTGGCTCTAACAAAGTTATAGAAAATTATTTCAACAAACTAATTTTTTACTTTCAAAATTGTTGATCTTGACATAATAGTACTTAAGTTGTGAAAAGACATAATAGTACTTTATGCGCATTATTCTGAGCTTCACAGCATATGGAAAGCTTTCTTCGATTGACTAATAAATATTCTATCATATTCTTTATTTGTTAGATTTTAGTAAAAAAAACTAATCGGATTTTAAATGTAAATGGTCTAGAGATTAGCCAATTCTCTAAAATATTATCGATCTTTGTAATTCAAATTTCATGTCATTAATTCAGGGAAAAATTATTTTACAGATTAATAAATGCTGCGGCAGTAGCAATGTAGACCCTGGATATCAACATGGGTTGAGATCCAACAAACTACAATATTGCCGCCTCAGCATTTTATTACTCTACAACATGTTAAATATTGTTAGTTATTAATTTATAGTTAAATTAACATTAAACTAGCGGCATTATTCAAGGTGGAAAGTAGGAATGCCGGGGGCATCGTCGACAAAATGTTTAGATGGACTCACTGCAATTTGTGAACAGCAAGTCTGGCTTCACTCGCATTGCGATTTGTCATAGTAGTGTTGGAAGGGTATGATTGTGTTGCTTTTGGGGCTATTAAAAACAACAATTATGATTTTTTTAACAAGATATGTAGCTTGACTACATTGCATTTTGTTCCATTAGAATTGGAAGAATAGGAATACGCTACGTTCCTATCCAACAATAATTGTAACAACTTATTTGTGCTTGACTGATTCAGATACTAACGAGTATCAAACTAAAATTTTAAACAAAATATTTGCTGTAGAAACATTATAACAAATACTATAATATTTTTTATTCAAATAAATTTGTTTAACTTTTCCTAAATATACTTTTAACTAGTTTATTATTTTTTAAGATATTTGAGAATTAAAATTTTTTTTTTGAATTTGGTGACACAAAAGTCGTCATTAAATTTTATATTAATTAATAAATAAAATTTCTAACTTAATATAAAATAGAAAAAAAAAATAGATATATTAATTACAAATTTGTTAAAAAACATAATACAATATTAAAAAAAACTAAAATATAATAACAAAATTGTTATATTCAAAATCTATTTTCTAAGTACTAACAATATATGACCCGGAATAATAATAATAAGTTTTGAATATGCTTTTTCCATCTTATTTGGCCAATAATTATTTAGATAGAGCATGTCATCTTAACATAATGTATGATCATCTTAACATAATGTATCACCAGGAATACAAATAAGTTTTGAATATGTTTTTTCCTATCCCATTTGGTTAATAATTATTCAGATAAAGCATTTTATCTTAACTAATTTTTTTAGGTAAAACATTTCTGCCTATGGTATAGTATTTGGTTATTTGTTATGTTGGTATTTGTTTACTTTTTAAAATTTATATATTATTTTTATTTTTATTTTTCTCGTATTTGATATTAATTCAATTTTTATATTAAAAAAAATAATATCATAACAAATCAAAAACTCAAAATAATTTCTAAAAATTAAAATAATATAATGTAACAACAAATCTAAAAATCAAAATATAAATATAATAATTTTATATACTTGTACTGTACGCTCATGATTGTTTGGGTTGTCCTTGTTTGGCTTTCATCCTTCTCAGCTTCACAATATAGGTGAAAAATATTTTTTGCCCACAATATATTAACAGATTTCATCGACTAACCAATAAACATTCCTGATGTCACCAAAAAAATCAATCTGTCATATATAGTTTATCGTTTGTGAAAAATTAGTTGGGCCCCGCACTATCCGTCTCCGTATTTCATAGTTCTTTCAACATTGAATATTTAAAGTTTTTAAGTCAAATGAAATCATTGCACTATCTTTGTCCAACATGTAAATGGATTCCGCAATGGTTGCTTTTCCCAGCACATAATCCTCCCACAGTAAGTACTCGAGTCTCCACCATCATTTGCCATCATATCACCATTTGGACTTTTCGAACTGCTCCACCATTTGCAGCGAGAAGTTGTAGTTGCACATTGGTTGTGTCACCAAAATAATAAAAGATTCGTGGCAATATACTTGGTCATCCTTAACAAAGATGTATAGATCAACAGCGAAGTCAAAGGTTGACTTTCCTTAACAAATATGTACGTTTGGTCCATCCAACAGACCAACAGCTATGTCAATGGTTGACTTCACTGTTGGTCTGTTGGATGGACGAACTTACATGTTTTTTAAGCCCAGGCCACACTATCTATATCAACTAAGAATATTTTATATGCAATGCGATATTTAATAGGAGGGCGTCGTCGTATTGTGGGTTGTTAAATTTCAATCTGTTTGAGATTTATAAATACCGCATTGGATGTAGAGTATGGTTCTTCATCAATCTTTGTAGTTCAAACTTCAAAGTTCATTTAACATTAAAATATTATATTTAAAGTTCGATAAAACTAGTGAATTGGTTGCACTATCTTTCGCCAATGTAAGTGGATTCTGCTCTAACTGCTTTTCCAGAACAACTGTTATTCATAAAATCCTCATCATTCATTTATTTTTTTAACAATAACAAAATCCAATAGCTTCATTATTCAAGTTAATAGCTTCATTATTCAAGTTGGAGGATTGACCTCGTTTGATAATAATTTATAGTTTTGTAAGGTATGAAATATTTTTTTAACAGCTGTTATTTATAAAATCCTCATCATTATTATTTTTTTATTAATCAATAACAAAATCCAACATCTTCATTTTTCAAGTTAGAGATTTTCCTGGTTTAATAATAGTTTATAGTTTTGTAGAGCATGAATGGTTTTTTTTAAAAGAAATGCATGTTTTTAATTATTTAAAATATAAATTATAATATAAATTCATAATTAAATTATAAATAAAACATTTAAAATTAAAATAATTTTTCTTAATTTATTATAGTATTATAATGTTGAACACAATGCAAAGCAATTAGTAATTTATAATCTAATAATTAATAAGTAATATAATTACTATCATATAATTTATTACAAAATGGTAAATTTTGTTTTTTTTAAATAAAATTATTATTTTTTAATTTTCTTTGTTTCTACTTTTTTTTTTATGGCACTTGATAAACTTGTAGAGAATCAGAAGTTTAGATAGAATCCATAACAAAAAAAATGATGCATTTGATGATAGATCCTTTGCTCGGATGCGATGTATCTTTAAAAAATTTGAAGAATTCCCTCATCTATTTTGGGCTAACCTGACCTCGCTCAACTTAAAAACAAAGTTTAGATCTAGATTATTGTAGGATCAAAAGTCGACTATTTCTTTAATCAAAGTTACTATGATTAAAAAGTAACTCATTAAATCAAAGTTTCGTTCACTTCCTTTCCCAGGCTCGCAATTAATCGTTTGTCCTCATGATCATTAATTATGTTATCCATATGAAAATGCCTACCCTAAAGTGCCTATTAATTATTAATTCTAAATTATTGATGACGCTGTCATTATTTTAATCATTTCAACAATAGTTCAAATAGGAATCCTTCGCACATGATGTCAAAAAGCGCGCTTAGAGTTCACTCGAGGCCATCTTACCCGTAATGATGACGACTCTGCCTCGAAGCATAGCGCAACCTCATCCGTTTTAGCTCATTGAAGGCTTTCTGACCAATGTACTATAATTTGATCGCTGATTTGTAATATAAAGTGATCGCTGGCCATTGATTGCACCTTGATTTAGCTGATTGCCATTTAAATTTAAAATTTGATTCGATCATCCATTGGTTGCACACTTAGAGCTCGGCTCACCCTTGAATGTCATGTGCTGAAAATGGGGTTCTGAGCTCTATCACGTTAGCAAAATTGGAAGCAAGAGTCGGGTCTCAAGTGAAAACATTTGGATGATCCACGTTGTACCCTGGGTACATAGGTATTTGTGTCATGAGGTTTTCAAACTTTAAAAAATTTGAAGAAGTCACTCATCTATTTTGTTCTTAGAATATCTTAACCATTTTAATCTAAATTAGTATGTCCTGCGAGGGGACATATATGAACGCTTTGTTGCATTAACCTTCCCGTTCTGTTCACAATTTTCCCATGGCCTAGATTGAACTTTGGAAGGGGTTGAATATTTCCATTTATCTCAACTCTGATTGGTTTGAAGAAGTTGATAAGAGCCTTGAACTTTGGCGTGGGAATTCACATATAGGTCAGTGCGTTCACATCACTGGTACAAATCAGTTGATGCTGGTTGTGCTTTTGTCCATGCGTATTCATCTCATTTATATAAGATTTTCTACTTTGTTGTTGATGAGTTATTAAGTCGTCCATTTCAATTAATTTCAATGGTCTGTCTTTTAAACGTTTGTCATATTCTCAGTGCTACCAATTTCGGGAAAGACAACTGTTTCAGCAGTAGACTTGATTATCATGCAGTCATAAACTTTTTTCCCCCTTTTTACTTTAACGGAAAGTCTTTCGACCAAAAATACTTGCAACGGAATTACTGCAACACAGTTACTATGACGAACTTTTTACAGACACACTTTTAACTAAAGAGACTCACTTGGTTTCAACCGACTTTTCTTGCGATAGGATTTAGGTTGCGACCAACTTTCAGTTCAACAAAACAACTTTTGGTCGAACTTTATAAAAGGATATTTCTTAGTCTAAAGACTAATCTTATGAAAAACACTTTTCACCGATTGTAACCTGGGATAAACTGTGACAAAACTAAATTGTGACTCACTCATAATATCATATAACCAAATATTAAATAAGACTTGTATCGAACACTCCGCGGATAAAAACTAGAATTTTTACGCGGATATGGATTCTTTGTGTATTTCACTAAACAGTAAATATAAACAACATTCACTTAGGTAAATCTGGAGAATATGTGCAGCTAAATAAAAATTTCATTAAACCATAAACTATGGATTTATATATCTTGTTCCGGCATAATAAAGAAATATACCTGTAAATACAAAATTAAAAGTTTGCAAGGATGTTTCACCTTTTACAGAGCTACGACTCTTTAACACTTTCACAAAACACAGAAGCTTGAGCTTCAAACTCTTCATATATTTTTTCCTTCTTATTCTCCGCACTTCTCTTCTATGTATCTCTCTTTTTGTGTGTCTGTCTATCTATATGTCTACATATTTACAATATTCTTCTTCTCATAAAAAACTTCGACTGAATTACATCAAAGACTGTAATAACTATCGACCTAGAAACTTAGCTTCAACAATTTAATTCTACTGGCTTATATATGAGAGATGTTAACTCTTCATCCTGTCATACTATCTGACAAAGACCGACTTTCTACAAACTCTAATAAAGTCGATTGATTTTCTATGTGGATCAATGAGTAATTAATATTTCCACAACTCCCCCTTAATTATGAGCAAATCAAGAATTAAAAAAATTATTATAAAATGTTTCAGAGATAAAACTTGCTCTGTTCATGACAGAGTTCATTGAGTAGAACTTGTCATTCCTAAATAACTTCACAGATACTGGAATGTTTCCCTTTCCAAAGGTTTTGTAAATATGTTTACAAGCTGATCTTCAAACCTGCAAAATTATAAACAAATTTCTTTATTGTTTACCAATTCTCTTATAAAATGATACCTTTTTGCGATGTGTTTGTTTTTCTTGTGGAACACATTATTTTTTGACAAAACAATGCCTAAATTATTGTTGTAGAAAATGGTTGTTGGTTCTTGCTGGTTTTGTGACAGGTCTTTTAACATTCTCCGCATCTAAACAACTTGACATGCAATGCACAGGCTGCGACATACTCTGTTTCTGCTAAAGATAGAGTTACAATGGGTTGTTTCTTCAAATCCCATGATACAACACCTGTACCAAAATGAAATGTGTACCTAGATGTGCTTTTCCTGTCATCTATGTTGCTCTCCATAGTCACTGTCAGTGTATCCAATGAAGGGTGTGTGCAAGAAGTTGAGGGACCTCTTAGTTGCAAACTCACTTTTTAGGAACACGCTTAGAAAAAGAACGCGCTCCTCTTCCATAGCACTTGGAAAGGTAAATCCGAGCCTGACATGTCAGTAGACATGTAGGCTAGGTAA
>LPNX010216567.1:17159-30690 GCA_001517045.1 Pseudotsuga menziesii | reverse complement strand
TACTCTAGAATGATATGTTAGCAGCAATCCCAAAAACTTTACCTGTCAATCTGTAAGATAAAGGAAAACTGTGTGCGTTAGCTTTACAGCTAAGTAAGCCCATTCTAACGTAGTTTATCCACATGCTGTTGCAAACAGAAAACAATTAGAAAACTGAAGAAAGATAAACTCAACTAACATTCCAACCAAGCAATGATCTTACAGTTACAAAGTAAATAGCATTAACTAAACAGTATTTAACGATTGTGTTAACATACAATTATGTTATTTAAAAAAAAAAAAAATTAAATTTGTGAAAATTCTGGGGTTTTGACAGTTAACCAGCTGGAAAGTGCCAATTTTTCTGGGTTTTTATCAGATATCCATGATCCCTAAGGATGACACTACTTGAGGACGACACTATTTGAGGACAAGACTAGGTTTTTATCAGATATCCGAGATTCATAGCTTGAGGTTAGTGTTCATTTCTAGTTTGTTTTGATAGGCCATCTTGGATCTCTGTAACTCTTGTGGATAGGTATCAGCCCAAGTATACCTAACTCCTCGCCCTATGCCACCATATTGATGGGTCTTGATGCCCCACCAAATCTAACCTGTTAGAGAAACACCGTCATGCAATGCTTTTTAAAATATAGAGGAGGATTCAAAAGGTTCTTTCATTCCACCAAACTGAATATGAATTTAGAACCGCGCCCTACGCAGTNTGTTAGAGAAACACCGTCATGCAATGCTTTTTAAAATATAGAGGAGGATTCAAAAGGTTCTTTCATTCCACCAAACTGAATATGAATTTAGAACCGCGCCCTACGTAGTCTTGAACGATTACATTGTAATTGCTATAGTTTCCACCTGTATCCATGCATGAATCTAGGCTTTCTAATCACTTTGAAAATAATTTTTTTCTTCTTGATGACAGATTACTCCATGTTTTAACCATATTTCATTATGATGTCCTTATGTTATCCATAAATGTGTGCAACAGTTAGAGACGTTGCAAGATATTTTCCTATTTGCATGTTTGAATCTTTTGTGTTTTTCATGATTTCATCTTGGTCTTGGTTTCTTTGTTTATGAAACTTGCATTATTGAATCTTTTGTGCTTTTCATGATTTCATCTTGGTGTTGGTTGCTTGGGTTTAGTCATACAACGGTAGTAGTGTTTGTAAAACAGGACTTTNTTTGTTTATGAAACTTGCATTATTGAATCTTTTGTGCTTTTCATGATTTCATCTTGGTGTTGGTTGCTTGGGTTTAGTCATACAACGGTAGTAGTGTTTATAAAACAGGACTTTTAACTGGCACAATGGTTTACGGTATTGTTTAATATATTTTGCAGGTGTATGAATTTGTAAATTTAGTTGAGTTGTATTATGTTGGTATCCATGGTATGGAAACTATGGGACCAACCAAAAGTTCAAACGGTTCTAAGGAAAACTGTACCAAGACAACATACAAGAAAGTAAGTGCAGCATGAAATGGAGATTCTGAAATGGTTGTTTTCGGTGGGGATTTTGTCACTAGTTTATCTAACCATCTTAATTTATTACATCAGGTTGAGAATAACCATTCTTTTCATTTTTGGGGGTTTTGTTCCTTTTAACTATCAAGGATGGGGCAAAAGTTAGAGAATGAATGCCACGGTGTTGGCGTACTCAACTCATCTATTATCTTTTGTGGTGCTGGTGCATTTGTACTTTATTTCCACAAAAATCGATATAATCTACATTAATGTACATCTTACCAAGGAGTGTAAAAGGTAGATATTTTACAGATGCTTTTGGTGATTTGTTATTCACTTTTAAGTTTCAACTAGTATTTTTGTCTCTCAGGGTGGTGTTGTTCTCTACCATCCTGCCAGTGAGTTATTACTAGACAAGGTATGAAGAAATTCAATTTTGTGTTGCTTTATATTCATTATAGAAATGCAACATGGAAAGGTCACTTGCAGATAGATGCCCATTTTTATTCTCATCATCATAGTGAATGTTAGCGTTCTTCCTTTTTCCATGGGAAGGTATTTAGTATAATCAAAGTGACTGAACCCTTCGTATTCCAACTTTTTCAAAGCGTTGTGTGGAAAGGGATTGAGTTTCTTTTATAGTTATTTGGAAGTCACACCAAATATCAGATGAATGAAATACATAGGAAGATAAGCTGGCCAATAGTGTGGGTGCTTAAACAGTATTGGGGTTCATTTGCACCCTTATTTTCCCGTTGAGATATCGTGTATTAGAACTTTTGCCAGCATTGTTGTTGCTTAGTATTGATTGGATTGTACCTCTTCTTGTGCAGGTTTCTGTATTGTTGGTCAAGAAGATGAAGAGAACCAGTGGATCCATGCTTGAAAATCACAAATTTTGTGTTTTTGTGCATTATGGTCATGTTGAAGAGAAGGTGAGTTATGTTTTTACATGCAAGGGGGAAGTACTTGGAAGCCTGCTTCATGTTGTTCTTGTAATTTAATATGTTGATACCAAACCTTTGTTTCATTTTTGATGTATTTACTATTTAGTTAAATAATATCATTGATATGTATATCCATGTGGGCATGTACAGGTCATCATTTCTAGATCCAAATTCTTAGGTTTCTGACCTTTCAAAGTTGTTGGATTATGTACATTTTCTTTGTTTAGATCCATTTCAAGCCTCTGTCAAAATTTCCTGTGGCATATCTAGGCCTGATTATGCTGAAATTAATTCCAATGGAACACTTAAATCATTAGTTTTGTAAAATTAATATTAAACCCATTTGAATACTTAGCTTTTATACATTTGTTTTGGAGCAGAGTTAGGAAGCACTTGCAGACCAAGTAACAAGTGTAATTAAAGATTATCCTCAATTGCGACTAACACAAGGAAGGAAGGTAATCCTTTCAGATATTGTTATGTTTTAATTTTCATCAAATCACCATTAGTGACTTACTAAGAACTGTCATAGGGTTTGAAGACTTACTGAGGTGATTGCTCTACGTAGGTCTTCGAGGTTTGTCCTATAATTAAATTGGACGAAGGAAATGCCCTTGAATATTTACTAGTGTCACTTGGTAAGTTTTCCTTTTTCAGCAACTACTGACACGTTACAATCATTTGCATTCAATTTATTTCTTTAGATGTTGGTCTTTCCTAGTTTCTTGTCGCATTGCATTAGACAGGTCAAAAGAAATGTGGACTGTTATTTTTGCTTGTCAGCTTTTTTCTTATATAGAAACCTATATCCATCCATTTCTTCTCTAACATCACTGAATGATTGTAGGCTTAGCAAATCGTAATGATTTACTTCCTCTGTATAAAGAAGATGATCATATAGATGAAGATGCATATAAGGTTAGCAATCTATTCCATGGAATTATGATCTCGAAGCCTATGTTCTAATCTTTTCATGTGTCATGCTATATTTTTAGGTTGCATCTTGATCATTTTCAAGGGGTTCCATGCATGCAGTTATCACTCTCCTGAAGAGTCTTTTTGATATATTAGGTACTACGGGACAGAAGTCAAGGGTATGGGATTCTTGTCTTCACTATCCCCAACGAAACAAATGCAACATATTCACTTAAAAACCCATTTGAGGTATGTAAAAATGATTTGGGAAGAGAACGGGACGTAATTTTGTATGTCCATAAATCATGTTGTTGTATAATGAATGTCAATCTAGCAATGCATATGGATGTTTTCTACAATTGATATTTTTTTACAAAATTTTGGGTGGATATCTTATCTCTTCTAGGTATTGAAATTTTTGGAACGCTTCGTGAAGTGGAAGCGAGATACTTCAGAGGGTCTGTTGTCTAAAGTGTAAATGGGAATTCATGATTTGGCATATGGTGATGCTCAAGTTTTGGAATGTACAATTTGCATAGCGATGCCAGTAATGAAGGGTGGTTTATATCCTTTTAACCGATCACATATCTATATGTAATATGCCATCATTTTGTATTTCAAAGAAATTTTTTTGATAAATATGCCTGATTGTCTATGTAATTGAGCAATGCTTCAATTGCATGGGCATGATAAAGTTATGGTTTTTTTTATATCACTTGAGATAATAAAGTCATAAATGTTAAGAAAATAGATATAATCTACATTAATGTACATCTTACCAAGGAGTGTAAAAGGTAGATATTTTTCAGATTCTTTTGGTGATTTGTTATTCACTTTCAAGTTTCAAATGGTATTTTTTTTGTCTCTTGGGGTGGTGTTGTTCTCTATCATCCTGCCAACGAGTTCTTACCAATGATAGACAAGGTATGAAGAAATTCCATTTTATGTTGCTTTATATTCATTATAGAAACCATATTGTTGGGTCTTGATTCCCACACCAAATCCAAGCTATTAGAGAAACTTCGTCACGCAATGATTTTTATAAAATATATGAGGATTCAACATGTGCTTTCATTCAACCAAACTGAATATGAATTTAGAACCGCGCCATGTGTAGTCTTGAACAATTATGTTGTAATTGATGTAGTTTCTACCCGTATCCGTGCATGAATTCAGGCTTTCTAAAGTTCAATTTGAAAATAAATTTTTGTTTCTTGATGACATATTACTATGATGTTTTAATCATATTTAATTATGTCTTGCTGCTATCCATAGATGTGTGCAATAGTTAGAGACGTGGCAAGATATTTTCCTTCTTGCATGTTTGAATCTTTTGTGTTTTTCATGATTTCATATTTGTCTTGGTTTCTTTGTTTATGCAACTTGCATATTTGAAGCTTTTGTGCTTTTCATGATTTCATATTGGTCTTGGTTGCTTGGGTTTAGTCATACATAGTAGTAGTGTTTGTAAAGAAGGACTTCCAACTGGCACAATGGTTTACAGTATTGTTTAATATATTTTGCAGGTGTATGATTTTGTAAAGTTAACTGAGCTGTATTATGTTGGTAGCCATGGTATGGACATTATGGGACCAGCCAAAAGTTCCAACGGTTCTAAGGAAAAACTGTACCAAGACAACAGAGAAGCGAGTGTGGCACGAAATGGAGATTGTGAAATGGTTGTCTAAAGCCTTGCTTATTTTCAGTAGGGATATTTTCATTGGTCTATATAACCATCTTAATTTATTACATCAAGTTGAGAATATCCAGTTATTTCATTTTTAGGGTTTTTGTTACTTTTAACCATCAAGGATGGGGCAAAAGTTAGAGAATGAATACCACAGTGTTGTCGTACTCAACTCATCTATTATCTTTTGTGGTGCTGGTGCATTTGTCCTTTATTTCCCCAAAAATAGATATAATCTACATTAATGTACATCTTACCAAGGAGTGTAAAGGGTATATATTTTATAGATTCTTTTGGTTATTTGTTATTCACTTTCAAGTTTCAACTGGTATTTTTTGTCTCTCGGGGTGGTGTTGTTCTCTACCAGCCTGCTAGTGGGTTCTTACCAATGATAGACAAGGTATGAAGAAATTCCATTTTATGTTGCTTTATATTCGTTATAGAAAGGCAACATGGAAAGGCCACTTAAAGATAGATGCCTATTTTTATTCTCATCATCATATTGTGTGTTAAGATTCTTCCTTTTTCCATGGGAAGGTATTTAGTATAATCAGAGTGACTTAACCCTTCGTATTCCAACTTTTTCAAAGCATTGTGTGGAAAGGGCTTGAGTTTTTTTTATAGTTAGTTGGAAGTCCAACCAAATATTAGATGAATGAAATACATAAGAAACTGAGGTTGGCAATAGTGTGGGTACTTAAACAGTATTGGAGTTCATTTGCATCCCTATTTTCCTATTGAGATATTGTGTATTAGAACTTTTGTCAGCATTGTTGTTGGTTAGTATTGATTGGATTGCACCTCTTGTTGTGTAGGTTTCTACATTGTTGGTTGAGAAGACGAAGAGAATCAGTGGAGCCATGGTTTAAAATCACAAATTTTTTGTTTATGTGCATTATCACCGTGTTGAACAGAAGGTGAGTTATGTATTGACATGCAGGGGGGAAGTAGTCAGAATCCTGCTTCATGTTGTTCTTGTACTTTAATCTCTTGATACAAAACTGTTTCTTCAATTTTTATGTATATATTGTTTATTTAAATAATTTCATTGATATGTATGTCCCTGTAGGTATGTACAGGTCATCATTTCCAGATCCAAATTCTTAGGTTTCTGACCTTTTAGAGTTTGTGGATTATGTACTTTGTCTTTGTTTAGATCCATTTCAAGCCTCTGTCGAAATTTCCTATGGCATTTCTAGGCCTGATTATGTTGGAATTAATTCCAATGGAACACTTAAATCATTAGTTTTGTCAAATTAATATTGAACCCATTTGAATACTTAGCTTCTATGCATTTGTTTTGGAGTAAAGTTGGGAAGCACTTGCAAACCATGTAACAAGTGTAATTAAAAAGTATCCTCAATTGCGACTGACACAAGGAAGAAAGGTGAGCCTTTCAGATATTTCTATGTTTTAGTTTTCATCAAATCACCATTAGTGACTTACTAAGAACTGTCATAGGGTTTGAATACTTACTGAGGAGATTGCTTTATGTAGGTCTTCGAGGTTCGTCCCATAATTAAATGGGAAAAATGAAAGGCCCTTGAATGTTTACTAGTGTCACTTGGTAAGTTTTCCTTTTCCAGCAAGTATTGATACCTTACAATCATCTCCATTCAATTTATGTCTTTAGATGTTGGTATTTCCTGGTTTCTTGTGGCATTGCGTTAGACAAGTCAAAATAAATGTGGACTGTTATTTTTGCTTGTCATTTTTTTTCTTATATAGAAACCTATAGCCATCCATTTCTTCTCTAACATCCCTGAATTATTGCAGGATTAGCAAATCGTAATAATGTATTGCCTTTGTATATAGGATATGATCGTACAGATGAAGATACATTTAAGGTTAGCAATATGTTCCATGGAATTATGAGCTCGAAGCCTATGTTCTAATCTTGTCATGTGTCATGCTATATTTTTAGGTTTCATCTTGATCATTTTCGAGGGGTTCCATGCATGCAGTTATCACTGTCCCGAAGAGTATTTTTGATATATTAGGTACTGTGGAACAGAGGTCAAGGATATGGGATTCTTGTCTCCACTGTCCCCAAAGAAACAAATGAAACATATTCACTTAAAATACCATCTGAGGTATGTAAAAATGATTTGGGAAGAGAACAGGACGTAATTTTTTCTGTCCATAAATTATGTTGTTGTCTATTGAATGCCAGTCTAGCAATGCATATGGACGTTTTCTACAATTGATATTTTTTTACAAAATTTTGGGTGGATATCTTCTCTCTTCCAGGTGATGAAATTTTTGGAATGCCTCATGAAGTGGAAGCAGGATACTTCAGAGGGTCTGTTGTCTAAAGTGTAAATAGGCATTCAGGATTTGGCATATGGTGATGCTCAGGTTTTGGAATGTACAATGTGCATAGAGATGCCAGTAATGAAGGGTGGTTTAAATCCTTTTAACTGATCGCATATCTATAAGTAATACTCCATCATTTTGTATTTCAAAGAAATTTTTTTGATAAATCTGTGTCTAATTGTCTTTGTAATTCAACAATGCTCCAATTGCATGGGCATGATTAAGTTATGGTGATTTTTATATCACTAGTTTGTATTATGAGATAATAAAGTCATAAATGTTAAGAAAAGGGGAAAAATGAAAAAAAATGGCATCCCCATTTGCTAGAGCAATGGTTATGCTTATTTTTCTCTCGGAATTGTTCAATAATTCCAATGGTGATTTTTAAGGTAAAATTTGAAGAGCTCTACTCATGCAAAATTAAGGCATTGGAATCAAAGCGAGCTATGTTTGTTTAAGCACTTCCTCCGACATGCAGAGAACACTATGCTCACTATTTTAACTGTCACAAGGAAGATGAGGTTGATTTAATTAGAATATACACCGAGTAGTAAGTACTAGTAATATATATATATCATCCTTGTTAATTTTATTAGAAAGATCTTACTATTCATTGAATTGTCTTCCTGTGAGAATATTTCTGTTGATTAGAGTAGGATTTTAACAAATTCTTTTAATGGTATGTCAATAAGTACTATTGGAGATGATAACAATTATTCATTCAAATTTATCTTGGCATGCCCTTGGGAGAGACCATCAAACATCATAAAAAGGAATTTTTTCTAGTTGGATATCCATAGTTAAAAAATTTCATTTTGTAATTTAAAATGTCTTCTACACACCGCATTAACTGTATGTTATCTATGCTACAGTATCTGAGCCTCCAAGTGCCACCAGATCCTTTTGTTGTAATTGCATTCATTATGACTAGCAGTCCTATGTTCTTTCTACTTTATCCTTCTAGATACACAAACCAAACATTGAAATATACCATCTCTATTTCTAGACAAGACATTAGCAGCCTGCCCTTATTATAACTCTGAAGAAAATATAACACAGGGAACCAGACTTATTGTTTGGATGGGTACTCCAAATACTGACATTCATATTCTTCTAGTTTTCCACCGAGACTCGCCCCCCAAGGTCAAGATATCCCCCCCCCTCTCTCCCCACGCCTAGGGGCGCCTCCTGAAATGTTTCCCCTCGTCCCCTTGTTTTGAAGCATGCACCAGTGAAGTGGGGGGCTCCTAGGTTTTCCAGCAGTAATGATAAAGCTAAATTATTAAAGTAAAAGGATAGAGATTGAAAGATAAGTAAAATTAAATGTTTCAGGATGTTTGAGAGTGGTTCCAACCTCATCAAAGTTCATATGCAAAAAGTAGAATTTTAGATCCCATTCAAAATTCAACAGACATAACAATTTTCAGGATTTTAGGAATGCAACGTTTCCATTGGATTTTATCATGTATGAGGTTAAGGGATTGTCATTTAATCAAGAACACCAACCTCTCTATGTATATTGATGTTTGTGGTGCTGATTGTTAAACTCCTCAATCATGTCCTTAATCAAAATGTACCCTTTTGTCAAGCAAAATCACTTATTAAGGATTTTTTTTCCTGATTCTACCTTATTTTAATGCTTGGTTTAGGAAGTTTCATCAAAATTATAGAGTGTTGAGTAATGTCCTTTGAAGATCAACTTCGAGATTCAATGTAGAGGCAAGGGCTAAAAACATAGAGGAGGTGGGCACAGGGTGCTATTGTTGAATATGATCCCAATATAGGATTAATAGTTCACTCTTGCATAATTGTATGTTGGACTTGAAGTACTCAAATAATGTGATTCCCACTGGAATCATGAAGAAATAGGGTCCTCTGGTCATACTTCCTCTTTACAACATGTATGCCATGGATTTACACAATGTTGAAGTATGTTGAATCATTGAAGAATTAGATTGTGTTTATAGGAAGCAACTTAAACTATATTTATACAGGATGAAATGTTATTGCCGAGATCCAGACCCCCTAAATTTCCCTAAAATTTGGGGGTGGTCTCCACATGTCCCCAAAGTGTGTTTCCCCATTCCCATGCTCCCGCCTCCCAAAAAATTTGGGGAACATTGTATTCTTCCTCTCCTCGAGATCATTTATCACACTAATCCTATTATCTTGCTAAACTTCATTCAGCATTAACTCCTGCACAATTTTTTGTCCAACTGGTTTCCCTATTCAGGTTTATGTTACCCTCTTGTACTTTCTACCACTTCCTTTATGTTGTCAACTTTCTTCCCATTCTCAATATTGAAGTAGCACCTGAAGCATACAACACGTTTGATGCGTAAGATACCCTTGCTATGCCCCCGAGATTAATTTGCAACACAGGTTAGCATTTGTTAACATGCTCTACAGCCAGATCCTTCCTTTCATTGCATTTGATGTCCCCATATTTAGATCCACATTCATCGGGTCCGGTATCTTTTATGATTCGTTCGTAAATTCTTCATCAGGTCCAGCAGTTGTCTTTGCCATATTTGCAGAGAACGACAAAAACATACAAAGGTTTATTGTTTTTCCTTCCTCTCATCTACCCTTCGGTAAACACGAAAAGTAACATTTTATTAGTTGAAGCTTTCAGTACAGAGCTAATATGGTGTTTATTGTTATGAACCTTTCTCTGTAGAAATAATCTTGTCGTTTTTTAGCCATTTGATTATATAATGCTATTAGGGAGAATAAGTAAGAACATTCTGGCACATGGCTGCGAACTGGAACCCACGGAGGTTAGGGAATCGCCAGGTAATAGATCCCTTTTATGCTTTTGAAGATCTCTCCCTAACTTATGTCTATATTATGAATGAACTCCATGGCCCAAAGATTGTAGATTAATAAATCCCTGCATCCTTCTTTAGCAACTTCTCGAGTTTGTTTGTTGATTAGGTTCAGTTGCTTAAGATGTATGTGCAAATTATGATTACTTTTAAAAATCGTGTATTTTAGTTTATATAATTTGATGTTACAAGGTTACTTTTACTTTGTTAATGTTCATGCAAAGAGTTTTATTAATGTATATATAATTAATGTTTTTTAAAATTATGTTAATTCAAATATATTTATGAGTTAAAAATCATTAATGTATATATAATTAATGTATTTTAAAGTTATGTTAATTCAAATATATTTATGAGTTGAAAATTAGATAGGAATGTGTTTTATTATTTTGTGGATAATAATATATAAAAAATTATACATTGTAAGTATTCTTAATGAGAGCTCATTAAATTAATTGATCCCAAAATAGGTTAATTTTTAAAGATACATTTAAATTTGAACACACTATTATTTGGTCGACATTAATGTCTTCTTATGTAATAAAACCTAGACTTGTCTCATAATCAACCATACATATTTAATTAATAATAAAGGTCATTAAATCATCGCTCATGCCAATCATTGAATAATCTTTTCCAATTACAAAAACATATGATAAGAAAATGACTATCAATATCTTAGAAATGCTATTTTATAGCATACCCATAAAACATGAAAATTTACTAGAATCCATAGTATTATGCTGCCTAGTAATGACATTAGTAGATTTAATTGCAACCATGTTGATTTTATGCATTTTGGTCATTTATATCTAATTGTTTGGCCACGTATCTCTCAATTTTTTGTCATTTTATATGCAAATTTTGGTCATTAATCTCATTTATTGGTCACTAATTTAGTCATTGTTAGTCGTTTTATGTGTACTTATTATATTTTAGTAGTTTTAATGGTTTCCATTATTAATCAATATAAATTTTTAATATGATAACATTTTAATCTCTGTGAATGTTATGGAACTTGCCTCAAGTGTTGCTTTATATGCTTATTGACTTTCAGGAAGAGGGGTTCCTGCAACAATGGTTTCCTTTTATTTTGCATATTGACAACTTAGCTTCTTCAGAAAAAAACTATTTTTTTTCTCAGATATCGAAGAAAAACTGCAACCATTAAACAATTGAAATCTTGCAATGTGCATCATTTATAATGAAAATAATTAATCAAACTAAATAGATCAAACAATCCACATTCCATAATCTTTGATTAAGATAGTGGAAGAAATCAATACCTTATTCAAATTTTGTTTTATACATCCAAACAATAATGAGAATCAAAATTAGAATCAATATAATAACAATGCACATCCATTTCCTGGTGTTTCTCTGGTATTTTTTTGCACCATTAAGTTGCTTTGTACCATGACCAACATAGTTAGCAGCATGTATAACATGATGTTCAATGTCGTTAAGTTTCTCTCCTTGGGCCTCTACAAGAAAAACCATATCAAGAAATATCTGGTGAAGCTCAAGTAAAAAAATTTCAATCTCCTTGGCGGCATCATGTCACTCCTGTATTTCATCAATGGTATCCAATATTTGGCCTCGGCCCTGCTCTTGAATTTCCTTTTGAAGAAAAGTTTCACTCTCCCATGTAGAAATGATTTTTATATTGTCTCTTCACTTACATTTTCACCAGTAATGGCAAAATATATTCTCTCAATGGTTTCTCGATACTCCCCAATAACGTTTTTCCTTAGGCTTTGAAATTCCCCAATCAAATCTTTCAGTTTTTTTTTCATAGACCATTTGTAACTGATGTTCTTGTCGGAACTGTAGGATTTCCTTCTTCGCATCCTGTCACTTTTCTATTAGCCATATTAGCTTTGTCAATTATTTCAAGCTTGCCTTTCATATCTCTTGCTATTTTAAGGACAGAAACAACATCTCTATCCATCCGGTCTCTTAAAGATTTCATGGCTAAGGCTTTGTGAATGGATTTTGTCTCTTCATTAAACTTTTGAAGCTTCACAATAAGTTCCTTGCTAGTTTCTATGTCTTCTTTTATACCACCAAATTCTTCAAAGAACTTCACAAGATTTTATTCAGTCTCCAAATCTATCATCTCCATTTCAGAACCAGCCTCAAGGTCCTCCTTCAAGGCTGCACGTTTGAGATCCACATAATTGGTGAAAGACCTTGTGAGAAGATTGTTCATTTTGTTGAACTGTTTAGAAATCAATAATCATGTCAGTAAAATATGTTTAGTGTTCCAAATAATGGGAAGAAGCAAAACCACAGAAAACACTGCATTAAAATATTGTTGCAACCAAAAAAGAAATTTGCAATACACTAAAAACGAATTATGATTTACCTGTGAAAATGATAAGAAAAATGAGTATGATCAAGATTGTAACCCTTGATTGTTGTCAATTGCATCTTTGTACTTGTTTATCCTTGCTAACTGCAACGACACAGAGTAATGCTTAATCAAATGGTCAAGTGAATTTACTAGAACAAAGCAATCCGTTCCCTTCAACATTTTACTAGAATTCAAACAAACTCTCTTGATCTAAAGACTAAATCAAGAAAGTGAAATAAGACTAAGATGCCATGAGAGAAGATAATTATCTGATATGTAATTTAGGGAAAATTTTAAGGACAAACAACACACAATTTATGAAGGACCTTCTAAGGGTATCGTTTGTTGAACTGTTCATATATCCTTTCTTAAGACAGGATGGGGACAAAATTGGTAATATACAAATCAATTTCCAAGGCAAGAGTAGTATCAGAATATTTTCCTTGGAATATGGGAATATTATACTCTCCATCACAAGGTTGGCCAATACGCTGTGAATAGTCTTAAAATCGATATCATGCATTTGGTATATATTTCGATGATGTTATTTCAAGTATAAATTCTAGTCTAGGGTATTTTACAAACACCCTTAGGATTGTGGACACATATCTGTAGCTCCTTAGAAATGTTTAGCACTGACAAGGACCAGATAACAAGAAGAATGGAAAACACACAAAATGAAGAACTCACCCAACAAGCTAGCTACTTTGCTGCTGCTGCACAATAACCAATATCTAAAATAGCAAGCAATGTCCAACTAGTTGGGAAAAACCTGTTGTAGTTTGGCGTTAATTTACAACACCTGCTTCTAATTGCTGCAAAATGCTTGCTTCACTTGGAGCACAGTGTTGACCTTTTGAGTCACGTAGGAGAACATATCCACACATTGACAGACTTGAAAAGAGAACACTATTGTTTTGTCATGTATATCCTGTAGACCCGCATAATGTATGTGTAGTAGTGGATAATTAGTGAAGACTTTCATTACCGAAGAAAATAAAAAAATCATCGATATTATATGTT
>LPNX010216567.1:0-12510 GCA_001517045.1 Pseudotsuga menziesii | reverse complement strand
TATGATAGTGCCCAGTGGTACTCCAACATTTAACACAATCTATGCTTTGAAATTGTTTGCAGAATGTTGGCTTCACAACCATTAGGATTCCAAGATCATAATATAAATAATGAAATATGACAACAAATAGCAACAAGGTGATGGGCTAAAATCCATTTGAAACACGGTTTCTCTGTGAAGCTCACAGCTAACACACATCTAGAGAGATTAATTATGATTTGGCCCTGTTGGCAGCTATCTCAGCGATACATTTGAAGTTTGAATAGCTCGTCATTTAATGTATTTACCATATCAATTCAAAGAGAATTGAAAGTACTTCATCTATATTTTAATGTAAATGTATGCTACTGACAAATCATATATTTTTGGGTTTGGAAAGCAGACCAACATAGCAATTTTTTTAGTAAAAAAATATCGTTTTCAACTTGTTCTTGAACAAAATCCTCTTTGTTATAATTGCTTTTAGATGGCCTAGATTTATCTTCATCCATTTTCCTTTCTTCTCCCAACAGTTTGGTGGCCCTTCCTCAATATTATGATATAACAAATAGCACACTTCTTAATAAGGCAAAAAGTAGTATATTTTATTTTTATACCCATTGAAAGCCTAGATTAATTTTGCAGCATCATCGCACCTTGTGACAGAAAGTTCAAAAAGAAGCATGTTTACGTAACTAATAGACCAGGTGAAGGTTTTTAAAAGGATTCACTTTGAAACATCTTATGAATAAATGTGCTAAAAAAAATGTCCATGACTCCAACATTCAGTACCAAGGCCATTATTTGGTTAACATGAAATTATTTTGTGTTTGTCACTTTGTGAGTGCTTCATTGTATAACTAGATCAATATATGACACACAAAACAACTGAAAATTGTCTTACTATTTTTATCATATCGAGGATTCTCACAAATTATCAGCTGACATGCACATTAATGCAGGGGATGTGATGCCAAGATTATTTGAGCTAATCATTATCTCACTTTCTCCCATTCAATCTGGAGAAACAATGAAACCTATCTACTCTCAAGGAAAAGGCAGAACAGGGAAACTGGTCTGGGCTTTCAAAATTATGCTAAAGGGAGACTCAAATCAAGCTACCATGAGGATGGAATCAACTCCACTGAGAAGGAACACAGAAAAGGAAGGAGGTATTTTATCCAGCCTGAGTCAAAGAACAAAAACCGAGACAGAGGATCATCTACACTGAAATGTGAGCCAGTAATGTGCAAGCTTTCAAGTTGTTCCATCCTTCACCACAATGGGAGAAACTAGAGGAGCATAAATGTCAGGTAAAGCCCTGACAAAGGAAGAAAATGTCTAGGAGGAAGGTGGCCATTGGTGGTTTTCCCTAGAAGAGATGAACCAGATGCAAGCAAGGAGGAATATTTTCAGGACCTAGATTGGTAGCGTGCAAATAAAGATATTTTGGTGGGTTTTGGGAGTGACTTACTGAAGAGGAGATTTGTGCAATCTCCAAGTTGGGAAAGGAAAATGCATCATAAGCATTGCACCACCAGATACGTATGAGGCAATTATGGAAGAAAGACTACAATCATTGGAAAACCACATGGCAATCCAACCATTATTTATAGAGTATCTTCTTCACAAGCTTGAGGTTAGGAAGATGAAAGGTTTTAGCAGCGAGGAATTTGAAGTCTGGCAGGAAATGCAGTAGAAGTTCTCTACCTTCTTCAATTTGATATCATGTTCATGGAGGCAAACAATATGGTTTCTGTTCCTTTTTATAAAGATATTTTATAGTCAAGACATAATTCTGCAATCTCCAAAGCTACTTTTTGTAAGACACAATATTGTCGTCGCAAGATGTGTTGCAGGTAATTAATTTTGCATGATTTTAAGACATCATATTATGCCAAGGACTGGAATACAGGCCCCATATATGAGAACATTGAGACATTATATGTCTAACAATAGTAGTGCTATAAGAATGCATACAAGCCACCCTATGTGAGTAATGAGCTAATCCCTTTTGTGAAGCCAAATAAGAGAAATAAGGGGATAATTATTCAATACCAAACTTAGTCCTTATATCTATCAAATGAAAACTATTTTTTACCTAAACAAATGACCCAAAGGATTGAGACCCTATGCCATGACCCAAATAAGAATCAAGACAAAAATCAAGAAAATGTATTTTTTGCAAATACAAGTTCCAAAATTAAAGACTGAAAAGAAACAGAGCCAAAAAAACATACAATGTTGTTCGGACAAAAATGTTGTTCACCATCTAAATGACATTGGCAATGGCAATTATCTCTGTCACAATAATATGAATGGCCCACAACCCCATACCACCATCCTGCCAAGCAAAAGGAGTAACATTATATGAGAAATTGTTTCAAATAAAATACTCATGTATTTTCCAAGCATAAGAGGATATCAATTGAAGCATGAAAAAAGTACTTACCTGTCGAGCTTACTATGACTATGAATAAACATAAGAATAATTACAACTATAATAAAACAGCCACTTATGCACAAAATCCAATACTTTAGTCCATAAAAAGTATGAGGCTACACGTACCATATGGAAATTCCTTGTTGCTTCTCCACTATATCTCAACATTATCTCCAGGACATAGGTCATTCAAACAATCAAATGGGTGAAGTCATGGGCAGGAATGTCCACTAGAGGTACCCACAGCTTCTCCCATTGTACTCCTTCCTCAACGACAACTGTTCGATGACCATGTGGTGGATACCTGCAAAGGAAACCCTTAAATTTTGATGCATTTATGTAAATATTTCCTACAGGGAGTACCCTGAGAAGTAAACTAGAATTAAGAGTCAACAACAGAATTTTGAAGTGAGGTCCATATAGCTTATAGGTTAAGTGGCAAATTGGAGCGCTTGCTGCAATGTTGACCCGGGTTCAAGCTTCCAAACCTGGCAAGTGCACTCCCCTGGGTCATGATAATGCATTCACCCAATCATTTTGAGGTCTAGGTAGTGTTAATGTGGCAATACTAGTTCTGTGCTAGTGTAAAACAACTATTAATGTTGGTCACCTTGCTAATGTAGTCATAGCCCCTCAATTGTCGCTTTATAGCCTAAGATTTTTGAGATGTTATGCTGACATTGAAGGAAGAAACATATCCTCTCCAGGGTTTATGTGTCATTATCCTTTATGTTCATTAGTAAGAAGTAAAACCCAATTGCCTCTTTGTAGCTGAAGATTTTTGGGATGTAATGCTAACATTGAATGAAGGAACATACCCTCTCCAGGTTTATGTCCATTATCCTTTATGTTCAATAGTCAGAAGTAAAAAACAAGCAAATGAGAACTAATGAAGTTGAACACAAAAATGAAGCGATGGGTATTGCAAAAGAAGAGGGTGTACACAAGCCATGGAATTTTATATGTTGCTAGTATTAAGAAAGAAATTGTAGTTCTAACCTTCCATGATTTAACAGGGTTTAAGAAAAATGCCATTTCCAAGAGTGCGAATATAATGAATACTTAACATACATGGCCTGTAAAGTGTCGGTTCTGCAATCATAACTGATCTCTGCATCATAACATGATAGCATAAACCCAACATGTCCATGCTGCACAAAATTAAATCAACATGAATTAGGAAAACTCATATATCATTCTAATAAATGTATGCAGGATTTTTTTTAAACCAACTACATCTCTAGAAACCATTGAAATCAAGCTTTAACTTCAATGAAATCTAGCAAAAATTACAATTATGTCCGTCATTCTTCTTGGAAAATTTAAAAAAGGCATGGGACTGTTTGTACAGGGGGCCAAGCTTCACAGGAAATCTACATTGACCTTTTAATTTTATAAGATAACTAGAAACACAGGACTTGTATTTTTATTAATTTATCAAGCAACTAGCAACATATTTTCATACAATACCAGCCATAAGAATTCTTTGCTTCAAGCCAAGAGGTTATTTATAGAACATTGATACCTACCTCACGAATGTACAGCTGAGCAGGAAACCAAAATTTCCCACTTTCTAGTGCCAGATACCATGCCATCACTGAATCACATGGCGGGCCACTTTCACCTTCTTTGTTAATCTCTAGCTGTAATCTCAATCACTAAAATTTCCAAATGCAAGACAAGGACCTCAACCAGCCATTAGCTTTGCAGCCATCTAACCTCCCTGTCTCCTTATTCATTGCAATAGTCTGTTTCCATTCATGGTAGGCTGCAGGACCAATAACCTTGCCCCATTTTTCTTTCAAACGATGATCCCATAGGTAATTGCTCCTACACCTCTCCCTTAGATCCATGCAAACCCCTGCCATGTTACATAGGCTGGCATGTGAAATCCTGCTCAATATGCCCTCCAGTACCAATTTAGGTAGATCTAAAATAGAAAATCCTTTTACTTCTTCTACATTTTCTACTCTTTGAACACATTTTCTCTTCAAACCCATTGAAGCATAAACTTTTACCAAGCTCTTGTTTCTGATAAACTCCAAAAGTAGTTGCAACAATCCCACACCTAACGCAACTAGAAAAAAAATCATCTCATTATTAGGCCAGCCCTTGACAAAAAATGGAATTTCAATAGTCTAAAAAGGCTTGGTCAAGGCATCCACAATTCTGGGACCTTGGCTTGCTTGGAAAATTGGCAATGAACTTAAAGTGAGGGCAGGAAAAAATCCATGGATAGGTTGTTGTGAAGTTTTTGATAGATGTACTTTTAGAAAGAATAACATGAATGATGAGAAGAACAATAAATCCTTAGCAGATGCATCCAAACAAGCAGCTCAGGGAGGATGGCTACAGTATTGGAAATCTGCAGTTGGTTTAAAATTGCAGGGAGATCTGGCTACATAATGGCCTCCTCATTATGTTTCCCTTTTAAAACGCGGTGCGATATTTATAAAATAAACAGATGATGAGTTAAAGTGGTCTTGGAACAAAGCAAATGGAGTTTTAACTGCAAAGTTAGGATATGAAGCAAAATGTTTAGAAGAACAAATTGGGAAAGAGAGTGGTAGGATGAAATCTAGAGTTTAGAAAGTCCATTAAAAACAAGAAATTTTATGTTGTGAGCTTTTGCTGCCAGAATTTTAACCTGGGATAAAAGGAAAAACAGGAATTGGATCAGATCTAGTTGGTGTGCGCTGTGTAAAAAAGATAATGAGACAGTTAATCATCTCCTTGGTAGTTGTTCTTTTACTATCTCTGTATGGAATAAAATTAAAAATATAAAAGCCATAAATGTATCTCATCAATGGGAACAATCTACATTACTGGAATGTTTTAAATCCCGGTGTACAAACAGCTCAGTTCCGACACAAAGCATTGCCTTNATAAAAGCCATAAATGTATCTCATCAATGGGAACAATCTACATTACTGGAATGTTTTAAATCCCGGTGTACAAACAGCTCAGTTCCGACACAAAGCATTTCCTTGGTATAAACTTTGGAGTGCTGGTTAGAGAGAAATAAATGTATTTTCCAAGGTAAAGAATTGACTGTAGGATTGGTTTCACATCAAATCAATCTGTCATATGGAGAAATTTGGACGCCTCACCAAAAACAAAATCAAGAAGGCTTTTAGACCCAGTTATAGATTTCACAAAATATTGGGGTTACTTTGATGGTGCTTGTCAAGGAACACCTGGTAAGTGTGGGGTAGGGGTACTGCTTTACTTGACAATGTCTCAATTATTTGCTTGGAAGTATATGGAGCAAGGGAAGGAACCAATAATAGATCTTAGACATATGCTCTATGGATGATTTTGAAAGCAGCAGTTAAAAAAGGGATCAGAACATTACAGGCGCTAGGTGATTGAAAACTCTTGATAGACTGGGCAAATGGGCGTAGCCAAATTTCAAACTTGAACTTGAATCCTATCATGGAACTGATCTTGGAGTTAAAAAGAACCATTACAGGCGCTAGGTGATTGAAAACTCTTGATAGACTGGGCAAATGGGCGTAGCCAAATTTCAAACTTGAACTTGAATCCTATCATGGAACTGATCTTGGAGTTAAAAAGAACTTTGAAAAAATCTCCTTTGCACATATATACAAGGAATTCAATATAGGAGCAGATTTTCTCTCAAAGGAATCCTTAACAATGCAAGAAAAATTACTAGAAAAATAGGTGTTTAAGAAAAAAAGATTACTGGAAAAATAGGTATTTAAGGGAGAAGCTATAGTATCAGTTTCTTTTAAGACCTTATTTGACACATTGCAAGCTGTTGAGGGAGGGTGGTTTTTTATTTGTAGTTAATGAAAAGTCAAAGTTTATGAATGTTTAGAAGTTATAATTTTTTCTAAGAACCTTGGAGGTTTTTATTTTTGGGATCTGGAAAAAAACTTACAGTAGAAAAGGAGATGGTATTCTCGACCATCTGAATATGATTCAAAAGACCAGAAGAATGTATATTTTGATTTCTGCTTCAGAAAACGAAAATGTAAGCTTTTTATCTTGGGAAAAAAAACTGTTGGATTTTCCTCTCCTGAATTTCCCTACCCTTCTGCATAGATTTTTTCTTGTTGGGAATCCTTAGAATTTCCATCTCTAATAGGTTCTTGGTCTTTCTCTTCTAAGAAAGTTCATGGAGCTCTTACTTCAGGTTGACTTTCACCCCAACTAGACCTTCTCTTTCTCCTTCTCTTAACTATTTGAAAACCATCTCAGTCCACCTCTAGTGAGTTTATTTTTCTCTCTCATAGGGATTACTATGGGGTTTAATTTCATCTTCTACTTTCCAAATCATTTTTGGATAGGTTTCTATCAAATGGCCAATTTCCTAATAGAGCCTACACTAAGAACGTGTGTTTTTGCAGTCCAAAGTTTGGGCTCGTTGTACTCCACTACATTCAAGGATGATATCATTTGGTTGTCCTTTACTTAAGCTAGTTGTACACGTATTCTTGCTTAATATAAGAAGCTTCCATCTTTCTTACGTCTGTAAACCCAATAAACTTACCTAAGGCCTTACCGATTTTCTCCATGACCTCGTCTTCCCATAAGGGAAAGGATAAACTAGGGACTCTCACCCAGACAAACATGGAAGATGGGTTTAATTCTTGGAACCAAGTCACCAAGAAGAACCAGCCCCACCCCAAACCGAGGACCCTTCTTCCATTACTCTCTTCATATCTTCAACTTCATTGTAACGAACTGTGAAAATCCCTGAAACATGGAATCTTACCAATAAATTTGTTGTCCAGTTGTCACTTATCCAGCTCATGAAAGCATCACAGTTTGGCCAATCTATGTCAAAACAACAGATCAAGGCCTCGTCTTTGAAGGCTTTAATGTTATTACAAACATATTTTGATGATACTTTCTGAAGCTAGATAGAGCCTGATATCTCCATTGTGAATATTCCAGCATGAGACAAATTTTGGGGTTGAGATTTGAGAACCATTGAGTCATTTATAGATCTAACCACATCTTTAACTAATATCACTTAAAGAAGATAAGCACCTTTAATTGAAGAACCTGGATTAATACCCTCCAAAGATGGAACATTGGATGGATACTTTGCAGCTGACGCTCCTCTAGAAAAGGAGGAAATCTAACAGCCATAATTTTCCTTCAAAGAAGCTAATCCTTATTGCAGGAACGAACGACCTGAGGCCAAGGAGGGAACCTTTGTCACCATAGACACTGATCTCATGTGGGTCATGCACATCTTGCTTTTTTTTACAGTAATGAAATATATTCTCAATATTGACTTGCAACTGTTATCTATGTGATGTTGCAAACTATCTCACTTCAGTGGCATATCCCTCTACTGGGATTCTGTTCAACATTAAAACCCCTCCTCTGCAATCAGTAAAAATAATAAATTCGTCAATAACTGCCCAACGCAATGGTAGAGCCACAATGTAGGTACAATTAAAAAAGTCCCAACTCAAACATTAATACCTCTCCTCTTCAATTAGTAAAAATAATGAATTCCTTAATAAGTTTCCCAATGCAATGGTAGAGCCACAATGTAGATATAATTAAAAAGTCCCAACTCAACATCACAAGTCGGTTATCTCTCATTTCTACCCAGATCCATCATAATAGATGAATACCCTATAAATTGAAGCAGGAATGACCTTGACAGTTCATTGATATACACAGTCTAAGAAAAAGCACAAGATACTAGACTACCAATGAATTGGGGTTCGGATTCTATTTGGCATTCTTTAGGACTCCATAATAATTGAAATGATAGACCAAAAATGAGTAAGAAAGAGGATAGGGACTCTCAAAACAACAGTTGAGAGACAAATTCATCCTATCCATCCAGCAAATGGTCAAGGATTCTCAATCCCATCAAAAATGAACCCCCCACCACCACTTGAACAAAAACTTATGCATTTGTCGGATCCAATAGTAGTTAAAAATATGTAGAGAACTCTAATTAAGACTACTTATGAAGTAAGCCATGACCGAGTTAAGATAAAAGAGAGTTGACTTGCGTGGCAGAGAGGTAGTGTATGAAGATGCTGGCACTTTCGGAGCAAGCTAAGAGAGCTTCCTTGTAAATGGTGATGTCCCTGGCAGAGGAAGAGGAAGAAGGATTGTACTTCATTAGTTGGCTCAGCTTCTGCTTCACCACTCTCCTAATGTTGGCTCGTGGAAGGTCCTCTGCCTCGCTAGTGCTCATCATTGCAGCAAATCCATTCAAACCCTAGCTCTCTTTGCTAATAGCCCGAGCAAGTGGTCAGAAGTGATTCTCAGCCTTCACCGCTATTACAGTTTATTGTATTTTAATTTATGGAATCTGAGCGTGGGGAAAAAAATGGAGTCGACCTTCTTCCCACTTGGTCAAACAATCTTTCTATGCCCAACATCTGTTGGCGCCCCATTTTGATTTAAAAACTTTTGGCGCCCCATTTTGATTTAAATACTTGTTGGCACCCCATTTTGATTTAAATACTTGTTGATGGATTCCAATGTGAACTTTAATCCATAATCAAACTTAATTGTATTTCACATAAAATTATCTTTAAGGCATTTATACTAAAGTTTCTAGTTGTGGATTTGAACTCTTCGTAATCGTATTTGCAAATTGGATTAGAAGAGTCTACAACAATTATTGTAGGTACCATCTTGGCATTCCCACATTACACATTTCTTTGAGGAAATTAACATTGTATGACTTTTCTTTAGAGTCCTTGAGAAATATGAAGATAAGAAAGTAATATTACTTCTGTTTAAGGGAGATAAACCTAGTAGCCTTTATATTTGATCTACTCCTTCAACCTATCCACTACGAAGATGTAGCCTTCATCATAATGTGAGAGAGGTCACCTCTTGTGTATGTAAGAATCAATAGGACACTAGACATAATGACTAGTCTCAAACATGCATAATCTCAATTACCCAACAGTAGTGTAAGGGACACTTAAAACATGAATTGCAATGAATATTTCAGCAAATAAAATAGCTTGAAGGTTTATTTATAATGACAAAGTTATGATCTCATTAAGGAATTATTCCTTCATACTAATAATTAAACTTTGCATGTTCATTATGTGCGTAATTCTTCATGATAAATTCTTAGCTTCATTATCCACAACATCAAGAAAAACCTCATTCTTTCTGTAAACTAGGCCCTAACGCTGCCAACCAACAACACTTGTAACTTGTACTGTAGCATTTGGTACAAGTTTTTCTAGATGCTTTAATGAAATATAAAACCCTTCTTGTGTAATGTACAATTTCTAAATCTCACAGGAAATACTTTGTGGGTAGCCAAACTTCATCTAACTAACACGATAGGGCAATCATTACCAATCTATAATCTAATATAAGTGCAATGGCAAGTGAAATTCACATTTGTTTTATCCTAGGATCTTCTCTTCTTGAAAGAGCACTTACTATATCTTGATCTCCATAATGTTTACAAGTCAAATCCTCATCACGACCAACAAAATTTAATTAAGTGTATCACGGACGATCCTTCCTAAGTAGTGGCTACTACTTTGAGGAAAGTTGTAGACAAATGTTACATAAGTTTAGATTCCTATTTTAATGAATTAATAACTCCATTTCATGTTATCTTCACTCACACATCGGATTAATATATATGACATATACCTTTGTTTTCATTTATTTCCTTTGCATCGAGATCCAAAAATATTCATCTTGAGACTCTTTGAGGAATGGATGAGAAAGACATGAATCCCGTCTATAGATTCAAAGGAACAAGTGATATGGAGAGACTGCCATTGCCATTAAAACCCCAACAATTGTTTAATGAAATCATTGCAACCTTCTTACACATTTGGCTGACTATATGGTAAAGGGGTTGAGGCCAAGGAAATAATTTGTGGTACTCCATTCCCTGCATCACTCCTGCCTCTAATTTGAAGAGAAATCAAGTTTCTAAAAAGAGGAAATGTAAAGGCTTGTAGAGACATGTCCAAGGAATTTATTCTTGTACTATTACAAAATCTTAATATAAAACCCTAACATACATTAACAATAGGAAAAGTGTATACAAAATGGGAAAAATACGAAATGAGAAAAATCCACGGCGATTGCATAGTGCATTGAAACCAGGAATGCAAAACCCTATCACTTGTAGATTGACCCAAGAAAAAAAAATGATAATGATACTTACCTACAATTCTATAGCAGTTGTTGAAGGGAATTTCGACTCCAAATTATTTGCAGGAGTATTAACTATGGAGTCCTTGTTTTCTTCATAATTCTTTGCCTTCTCTCCATGGAAACTTCAGTTACCGAATTCTTAATCCCCTCCCTCAAATTCCAAATAATTTCCCTCGAACCCCTCTCAAAACCCAATTCTCAAACCCCTTATCCCAATTTCCAAATATGGTGTCCCCTTCCGGCCAAAGCCAAAGATTTGGCACCAAATACACCTCCTTCCAGGTTTCAGTGGGCTTCATAGTCGTTATGGATTTATGTCTCCTCCCTGATTGCCTCTCGAAACCCCACAAAAGGTCCCCTTCCCACCAAAGCCACAAATTTGGTGCAAAATAAACCTCCTTTCAAGTTTCATCATAGCTTCATGGTCACTCTGGTCACGGGTTCATGGTTGTTATGGTTTTATGTGTATTCAACTGTGCGTTTTGTGTATATGGGATGCCTGTCATGTCTTTGTTTTGTAATTATAATTATTTTTTGTTTTTAATTATTTATATATAATATATACTTATATTTAATATAAAATATACATTATATATCGTATTTATATGGTATATAATATATTTTTTTATATAATATTATTCAGAAATGTCAAATTATCAAGAGATACATGTTCATATGTTTAATTGATTCTTTGGATTGATCTTTAAATAATGTTGACAAGGGGATTGTTATGAAGACCATAGTTCAGAAAGAAGTTCAATGCACTTGAACACCTTGGTTGAGGAAACCATATATAAAAAAGCATCAAATAATATAAGACAAAGATTAGGAAGCTTATTAGGAGCCTCCTCTACAACCACATGATTACAAGCTCTTGTAACATGCCATGATGTAGATTCTATACTTACTCTTGGACAACGTGCTCAACAACTTAATATTGCAATAAGATTTGATGAAGTTGTTTGAATTTGGATCAAAATTAATATATAAACATATTTAATTGAGAAACACTATTATATGTTTTGAGTCATGACTGAGATTAAGCTAGTTGGTAAAAAGTGGTTTAGGATCAAGTATGAATTCATGATATAAAATAATTATTTTGTACATGTGATTGGGTGTGGTGTTCCAAATCATATATAACCAATACATCCATGGATACTGCAAATATGAATTCAACATGAAAAATCCTAATCATGAACATGATAAAGCACATTAAAATGACAACACTACCAAAACTCAATTACATATAAGTAAGAAATAGCACTAATTATATTAGCATAGTCATTATTTAGTTGCATTAATAGTTTAGATTGATCATTTATAGCCACATCACTTAAAATTGCTCAAATTTGGTAGTTTTTAGCTTAAAATTACATGACTAACATGTTTGGCCGTGTAGCCACAAATTTGTCATTTTGTACTAGTGAACAGAGACCACGCTATCGGAAAGGGACATAGAGAGAGAATCCAATGGAGGACGAAGAAGATGATGGAGGAAGGAGATTGTGCCGCGTGTTAGTTTAGTGCGATGATATTCTTGCACATGTCATTGGTTTCAACTGACGTGGATCCCACTGATTTAATTAGCCAAGGTGCTAAGGTCGTGTCCAAATTAGCCTATAAAATAATAATTATATGCCAAGGTCATGCAAATTATCCTTATAATTAACATTATATGCCAAGGTTTAGTGGCTTTAGTGGGTTTTTTTATATGCCAAGGTCATGTCCAAATTAACATATAGCTGAGTTGCATTAATTCAATTTTGTTAATATAGGGACGTGTAAATATATATTATATATATGTTATAATTTACTAAATTCTAACACTGCAGAGTACAAATTCATTGTCAAATTTGTAATTTTTTTCATTGCCGGAGTGACAACTAAAAATGACCAGATAAATGACCAATTGTTATGTGGTCATTTTTAGTCTAGAT